>NDGN011555551.1:10577-40887 GCA_002564285.1 Tympanoctomys barrerae | reverse complement strand
TTCCTTATCTATTGATAAATCTTTTTACCTCCCATGGGACCAGTCTTTTATATATAATCTCACAGTACAACTAACTTCTGTGGAGTGTCAGAAAGTAAAGCAAACAGAGTGATAAAACTATTACACAACCATGAAGAAGAGCTACTGGAAGGCAGAAAAGCCAGTCCCCAAAGCGGTCTGCAGAAAAGGGACCAGAGGAATATTGGCTTCTGAAATAGACACTGGGAGTGGGGCAAATGGGATTTGAGAGAAAAGGAAAAGGATGCATTAAAAACAACTATGAAGTCTTAACAATTTTTTTTAAAAAACAACCATGAAGTCTTATGAAGATGTTAAAAGAAAAATGACCTAAATTTGCAAGTAGTTATCTATATCAACATTTTCAGCCTTTCTTCCTGAATCTGAGAGGCATAAAGCAGACTGCAATGAGGGAAAAATAGGATTCTGTGGTCAAAAAGACCTTGCAACATAAATATATTCTCCTTCACCATGGGAAGGTACAATGATCATAACTATAAGAAAGGTTCTGTGAAGTCTTGCAATAAAACAAGCTGTTTAAATATTTTCCTTTCTTTTTAAAAATATTTTTAATGTATTTAGTACAAGATCTACAGGGTCTTACGATACAGATTGGACTTGTAGTGACCCTCCTATTTTCAGCCTCTCAAGCACTGGGATTACAGGTGTGCACCACCACTCCTAGTCTCAATCTCCATCTCAGTGCACCCCAGGAGTACGGCTGATATAGCACGTCAGGGATTGAGTACCAGTCCCTGTGCCTGCCTAAGTAGGTGCTTTAGTCTCCTGAGCTATCTGACCAGCCCTAGAAAATCTTTTATTTATTTATTTGATACAGGGTCTCACTATCCAGCTACACAGCTTGGACTCCTAGTGATCCTCTGTCTCAGGCTCCCCAGCGCTGGGATTACAGGTGTGCACCACCACACCGGTTTCAGGGGCCTGCACAGCATGTGGTACTGGGGATCAAACATGGGTTCTTGTGATTGCCATGAAGACACAGACTGCTGAGCTATCTGTACAGCCCTAAAATAAGCTGATTAAAGTGCCCCAAATTTATTTATCCAAAGAGTATCACACTACAGTGTACTTCCTTTAGAACCAAAGCCAAGGAAGATGCATTTAATATCTTTCACAGATAGTTTACTCACCTGAAAAATGAGCATAAAATATGCTTTGTCTATCAGGGTTTTCACTGAGCATGAATGCTGATACTTCATCACCAAAGAGGGACCAAGAAAGTCGCTGAAGTCAGACAAGAGACCCTGCCCTCACCTGCCCCATAGACTTAAATTGCACATTCACTGATTCTCTTTGTGGGGAAAGAATTTTTCAGAACTGGTTAGTAGCAGGCACGGGAAGGATTTATTGGGTGGAAATTTAAAAACACACATTCAGGAGTGGTGTTCAGAGAAATGAGATGCACTGTGATCTGCATGTGGGCATGTTTATTTATGGGATCTCGGCAGTGTCTTGAGAATGGGTGGTCTAGGATGTGTGTTCTTTCTCTCTGATCGGCAGGTTATCTATCTGGTGGGCCATGTAAGAGAGCAATTATTTCCATGTGTCTGAAGTTATGTTGTGCACTAATACTGTTGCTTCCCTGGAGATGGAGCCCTGAGGGAGGAAGTATAATTTATGGGTGAAAAGGGTAGGCTCATGCCCCACTCTACAGGCTTGCTGTCTTTAGAACCTTTTGAAGTGTGTGTGTGTGTGTGTGTGTGTGTGTATGTTTCTTGTTTTGACTAGCTTTTGTGTTCTGAAGCTCCAGTTTTTCTTAAAACTATAATTTTAAAGTCTCAATTGCCTTATCTCTTTTCTATCTTTCATTTCTTCTATCTTGCCTCAACATATAATATATACTCTAAATTGTTTCTTTCATCATGAGTGTATCAGCTATACTAGTGGTCGGAGCACTGTACTTTGTACACATTTCTTCCTTAACATGTAACACACCTCTTCAGTGCCTCTGAAATGATTCTTCTTCACTGATTATTCAAACTGGTACATGGAAGGATCCCCTGAATACTGAAATCATCAAAGTGGAGAAAGGTCTATCATCAGAGACTCAGATAACAACAAATGCTGGCAAAGTTATGTGCAAAAGGAAGAACAAACCCTTCTACATTGCTGGTTGGAATGTAAACTAGTATGATCACAATAGAAATCAGCATAGGGATCCTCAGAAAAATAAAAAATAGAAATTCCACTTGCTCCACCTGTATACTTCTGGTATAACTTTCTGAAAGAGTTAAAGACCTCACATTACGGTGATTCACACATGTCCATGTGGAGAGCAGCACAATTCATGATAGCTGCATTATGGAAACGGCCTACATGCCCATCAGCAGATGAACAGATAAAGAAGATGTGACACTAGACACAATTATACACTCGATTCAGTTGTAGGAAAATGGATGGATCTTGAGACCACAGTGCAAAGTCAGACCAGAAGGTTAACTAGGACAGAAGCTCTCTTACATGAGAAACCCAAAACATAAATAATCTAAAGATCAAAATAAAAGATAGATGGCTGGAGAGAGTGAAGTCAACCTCGGGAGCTGGAAGGGGGCGTGGGTAAAAGGGTAAGGAAGGACAGGGGGAAGGGAAAGTAAAACGATCAAAACGCACCACGTACCACTCCCCTAAGATGAATTTCATCATCATGCCTCACAAGCTTATATCGACAGGAAGGAGAAACAATCTATAACTCACACATTATCAGAAATGGCCTGATTTGTCTAAGTGAGGTACTGCAAAAAGGAGAGCACCTCAGGCTGGGGGCTAGCTCAGCAGCATAATCGCCTGTCTGACAAACTCAAGGTCCTCAGTTTGATCCCGCTACCAAAAGAAAAGGGGGAGGGTGGCTGGGAAGATCCTCAGCAGTGTGCCTGCCTGCCTGGCAAGTGCAAGGACCTAGGTTTGATCCCCGTACTACATGCCATCTTGGCCTCAGAACCAGGAGTGGTGGCGCATGCCTGTAATCCCAGTGCTGGAGAGACTGAGACAGGAGGATCACTATGAGTCTGCACTGCATAGTCAGGCCCTATATCCAATAAATAAATTAATACATATTTTTTAAAAAAGCAGAGTATCTCAGTGCCCTTTAGTGATTAAAAAGCAAGCTTAAATGATACACAGTCTGGCAAACAGACCTGTCTACCATTTCTGGATTAAAATTGTTGGCTTCAGAGTTGGGAGGAATCTTAATCTTCAGTTTATTTAAAGGTGAGGAAGTTCTCTTTTCTGCGGGCCTGGGACACATCATCTGTCCTTGGCATTGAGAATCGTTCTTACTGTGCTCGCTTGAAAGCATCCATACATAGTGCAGACCCAACCCAGGCATAATTTCCTTCCACGCCTGTCCTTGAGCCCCAGGTTGCGTCATGTGACGCACCTTAACTCCACAGCCTCTGGGGCGCCTTTCCGTCAGCCAACAACACATGCCTTCTCACCAGGAAGCTAGAGATGCAGCTGTTGGCCAAACAGATATGATCCTCACCACAACGAGCTTACAGTGCAATGGGGCGGCCGCCATCCAACCAGGTAAACACTGAGACAAGTCACATTACAAAGGTGTTGTGATGGCATAGAGACACCATAATCAAGAGCCAAATGGATTCTGTTTTAATTATTTACTGTGCTGTCTTCTTGGCAGGCTGTAAAATATCTGAGTGCAGTTTCTGGTTCCCATTTGCATAATTTACCATGGTACTGTGACTGTGTATATCAGGCACACAATATCTGCCTCCTGAATGAATGCAACTTGACTTCAAGCTAAGACCCACAGGGCTTGCTTACAGTGGCAAATACTATTTTTTCTTTTTCTTTTCTTTTTTTAATTTTATTTTAGGGAAGAGTCTACAGGATGTTCAGGGTCTCACTACTAGATTGGATTCCTAGTGATCCGCCTGTTTATGGATTCCCAAGAGCTGGGGTCACAGGCGTGCGCCACCACACCCAGTCTCAATTGCTATCTCAGCATACCCCATCAGCACAACCAGCACAGCAGGCCCAGGGATCCAACCCCCAGCCCCTGCGCCTACTTGCAGGTACCTTAATCTGCTGAGGTATTTGGCCAGCCCTGAGTGGCAAGTAATTAGTGGCAGTGCACAGGTAAAAATGCATGCTGGGCATGAAACTTACAGTCTCACCACAGAGCTATGGTCCCAGCTCTCAAACCACGTTTGCCATTTTCTAGGCCTAGCAGATGGCCCAGAAGCCCCATAGAAGGCTTTAATACAACATGCGGAAAAGATAGTGTCTGCACTTGTCCATCCTCCCTGAAAGAAAAGGCCCACAGCCAACCTCAGAACAATTACTTCTGTGTTCTGTTGATTCTTGGTTCTATTTGGCTATTCATTTCTTTCAGGCCCTGTGAAAATGCAAACATAACCAATGTTTTCCAATTAGAGCTGGCTCCAAGGAAGAATGCATTTTATTTGGGAAACTGTGGTTCCCCCATGCACTTGTGATTAAAGGGTGAAGAAAACATTTGCAACTCACTCAATTAACCTCAATGGTGTGTTATTCAAGCAAGGTCCAGAAAGAAGCCCTGCTTCCCCAGCCCAGGTCCTTCATTAAACCAATTCCATCTGCAGCCAGCGACTTCCCTGCCTTCCTGGGAGATCCTTGTGATGACCTAATTTAAATAAAGTGCTAGCTCCTTGTTCTTTCGGAATGCCAAGAAGATTCAGAGTGATGACCTGGATCGGGGGATACTATTCTTAAATAATTTTCAGAATTTATTAAAAACTAGAAAGTGCACATAGAGAAGCCCCATCTGCCTAGAGAGAGCTAGGTAGAGATGCACATGTATTTTAGAGCGTCGCAAAAGGCTGCACTACCTCACCCCTTGAACCTCATGGCCTTGAGTTTTGCAATGTCACCAGCGCTAGCATTGCCTTTTGGTGGCTCAGTGGCCAGAAGCGTGTAGCCTAGGACTGGGATTCAGGTCTTTTCCAAATTCCTGTTGGACCCGCTCCCTCTCCACTGCACATGGGCTTCTCCAGATGTAGGATATATTTTCTTGGCCAGAAGTATGACATTAAATAGTTTACTATTATATATACAAAAGAAAAGATAGATAGATGATATTTATCCATCATTACTCAACAACTGTAAACCCATGACCATCTTCACAACTAGAACAAGCCCAATATCCTTGAATTTACCAATGGCCATCTTCCCGCCTATGTCCATATATTATCTCAAGTAAAACGATTATTTGAAGTTTGTGTTTCAAATTCCTTGCCTTTAAGTAGCTCTACTCTATTTTGTTTTTCTACATAAAGTTTCTGCCTTCATGATGTCCCTTTACCTAGGGCTTTTGGCAGTGTGACTACGCTGTAGACACATAAATTTGAAGATAGCATTTTCCCTCCTTGTCCCTCTTATCTTTCATAGCATTGTTGTCATATACTTTTTAGTAAATTTTCTTTATTCATTTGGAACACACAGTGAGTATATTTGTAATACATATATCAAAAAATTATCCTATATCTGCTCCAACACATGATGCCTTATAACTAATATTGTTTTTAAGGGTTATTTACAGTATGCTTAAAAAGTAAAATAGCTGGGGATATAGCTCAGTGGCATAAGTGCCTGCCTGGAAAGTGTAAGGTCAAGAGTTCAATCCCCGGTACCACAGGAAAAAAGAAAGAAAGAAAGAAAAAAGAAAGAAAGAAAGAAAGAAAGAAGTAAAATAAATTTATATTAATCCCCCATTCACTATTTTGAAAAGTCCTCATTTGCTTATGTACATACAAAGTTCTCTCATCAGATTTGTTCTGTTTTAAGAATGTCCTGTTTCTTTTACAGGTTTGCTAGGAATAAGTTTGCAACGCTATTGTGGTTTCCTGGGGGGAGGGGCCTTAACTCTGGAAAAACCAACTATTTCGTTTTTAATTTCAAAACAAATATTTTCCTTGGACATAGAATTCTGGATTGAGAGATTTGGTTTTCAGTAAACATTTGAAACCTTACTTCATTGTGTTTTGGTCTGCATAGTTCTGCCTGTCTATCATGGTTCTCACTTTTTGAATGATGCATTTTGGGGGGTGCATAACTTACGTGTGTTTACATTTGGTGTCCATCCTGCTTGAGGCTTGTGTCACTACCAGTTGACTGCATCTCAGCTCCAAATACACCCTCCAGCGTAAGTTTTATTATAGACACTGGAGGAAGAGGTTTTCTGTAATTCCCTTATGAGCCAGGAGGGTCCAGTGGTGAGGTATGGGACTATATGACAGCAACTTCCCCTAGTAGAACTCAAGAGTCCCTGCTTGACCTTGAAGCCTCTGCTCGGCAGCACCCTTTCTGCAGGCTTCTCAGCACAGCAGCCAGCCCCATCATGCATGAAGGCACCTTCCTGGACTCCCTAGGCAGTCCCCTGCCAGTGCCCCACAGCTGGCACGTGGCTGCATGTGCTCCTGATGGTCTCTCACCAGTCACTCCTCCTAGACGTCTCGCAGCCCTCAAGCANGTCCCTGGAGCTCCAAAGGCCTTTTGTGACTGTTGGTGGCTGCACTCTTCCTATATGCTCTCCTCCAGCCTGCGCTTCAGAACATGACCTACTATTTGCCTAGCAACTCCGGTCTCGTGGCCAAACCAATCAATTTCTTTTCTTTTCTTTCTTTCTTTTTTTTTTTTTTCCTTCTTTTTTCCAGTGAGCAGAATGCTCCATCTCAAAAGAGGATCAGGCTCCTCCTATATTTAAATTTTCTTCGGGTTTTTCTCCTCACATCAGAGTTTCCTTGTATGTGACATTCTTTTTATTTTAACCATAACTAATTGTTTATATTAAACTTCCCTAGCTTAAGTCACTGTGTGGTTTCTATTTCCTGATTAGATCCATACTGTTTCAGGGTTCCCTGAGCTTCTTGGATCTGGGTCTTGCTGTTATATATACAATGCTCTGCTGTTATTCCTTTGAATCAGACTGCTGTTGTTATCTTTCCAATCCTTCTTAAGCTTACATGAAATGCTAATTTGGAAGTAGGATCCCAAGGAGAAAACCAAAGCATTAGCCATGCAATTTGTCAGTGTGAATCACAGCACTGCTGTGTGACCCTGGAGCTGGCACTTGGGCTGCTCACCTCTGGACTCTGTGAATCACTTTTTCAATTTTTTTCAAATTTTATTTTAAAGAAAACAAAAAACAACAACCAAAATTGCAACTACCTACAGTATCTCTATCATGTCATAGAAGATAGCTTTGCTCCAGGTCCACAAGCACAGTGTGATTCGGAGACCGGTTCTTGGAAGCCACCCATTCCAACAATACTGTGAACTGTCCAAGCTCCTCAACAAAATGTTTCAAATACATGAATCTGCAATCTTCAGTCTCTAACATGACCACAGTAAGTACATGCTAAAATCAAGGGAGATGTTAGAAGGTATTCTGATAAGTTTCTCCCCACTTACAATCACTAGTTTGATCATTTCAGATACTGCATATGTCATACTATAGAAAAACTGTTCTTAGGCATTCTCCATCAGATTGCATGCTTTTAATGGGCAGGCACTTTGTCTTATTCAACTCTGAGTTACCTGTACCAGGCAGTGAGTAAAAGCTTAATGAAATATATATTAATGTAAGTTTTTATGATCTCAAATTAATTTCTCTATATAAATCTTAAATGATCTCTCAGTAAAAACATTAAGTTCCCTGATGCTGATAGAACTGAGCAGTACCAGCTATGATACCAGCCCCCCATTAGGATTGACAATTACTGGCCTTAGCAAAGTCGAGGAATAATCTCCAGGGCCAGGTAGCTAACACAAGTGAATGACACAGGTGTGTGCAAGAGTAGAGGTGACAGGGATGGAGGAAACTGGAAATGTACGTCTATCTGTTCTGAAATAACTCTGCTTGAGTCAGGGGCTACCACATGGGCATGCAGGCCCACGTTTTACAGAGTAGCTAATCTGAGTCTTCATATGGAATCACAGTATTTTTAATGTCATCAATTTTTAAAAATTGACTTGTATTTTTCAGGTAAAATTGGGCTGCAGACTGGATTTGGTCCTTGTCCAGCAGTTTGCAACCTACATTTAAGTTGCTCTCAGGAACCCCCAAGTAATTTCATGCATCAAAAAAGGATCCTACCCAATGAGAACTATTTTGTCCTGGATCTACTAGCTGAAGATATTCTACTGCCTGAAGTAGATGAAGACCAGGGAAGACTGCTGGTACTTACAGGACTTGTGATGCCACTAGGAGGGTGGCTTTTGTAAGTCTCTTGTCTCTGGATCTGGACTAGGTGAAAAGGCTGCAGGCCCCAAGTGATGTCAGTGGTGGGAACGCTACTGAAAAATAAAGCAGAAGCATGCTAAAATTGGTACTAATCTGACAAAGGGGTTTGATATGTTTGGATTTGATGTCTCCCATAAGGGTTCTTGTCTTGGAAGCTGAGTTTCCAATGTGGTACCATGAGTGGGTGGTGAAACCTTTAGCAGGTAGTGCCTAGTGGAAGGTGTTAGTTCTCTAGGGACACTGCCCTTGGAAGGGGTGAGTGTTGGGCTCCAGGAAAGGGTTTGTTCATGTAAGAGAAAGTTGCTATAAATAAGACTGACCTCTGAATCTCGATGGTTTCCTGTCATACCTGTGACCCTTCCCACATGCACTACTGCAACTGTGAAGCCATAGGCCCCACCAGAGCTGAGCAGAAGTGAACACCATGCCCTTGGACCTCCAGAACTGTGAGCCACATCAATCTCTTTATAAACTAAGCTTCAGGTATTTTATTATTGCAACAACAACAACAAAATGAACTAACGCAGAGCTCTTTTGCTTGCTCCTAGACTAGTGCTGGGATGAAGAAAAGAGAGCAATGGGTAGATAGCAATGGCTTGTAAGAGTGACAGAAAGAAGAGACACCCTGTGAGGCACCAGCGGGCAGCTACAGATGGATGAGGGAGGCAGCGCTCTCTTCTTCTAACATGCTTTCCCTTGTCTCTTCTTTCGCTGTGAGAGAAATGAGACAATACACCTGCGCGCTGGTGACTGAGGGTTTAGCATCCTGGGCCACACAATACACTCTCCAGGCGACATGTGCATTCTGTAGCTTCTGCCCCTCACTGAAACTTTCTATTCAACTCAACTCATGTTGACACCCAGGTGATGGGGGGAGTGTTGACTGATTAGCATAGTGCAGACTCCTGCGTGTGCCAGGTGAAGCTGTGTAGCATTGGGATGGCCTTAAAATCATACCCTGGCAGTTCTTCTCTGCATGACCAGTAACCACGTCAGGGCTCTAATGGCATAACCTGCTGTGTTAGAAAAAGGTTTCCAAAAACTACAGGTCTAATCTAACAATAAACAGCTTCTCAGGGCCTCTTAGGCACGGCTGCATAAATTTGACTGCTTAAAAATAGATATGCACAGCACTTTGCTTCGCTCCTCTGGCAGCACACACAAAGATGGGAAGGACCGCTGATAGTGTCTGAGCCATTCTCTGTCTCTGGGATGCTCCGGCAGGAAATCAATGTGGACCCTGGGCTCCAGGATGGAGGACTTTCTGTGTCAGGTGTAGGACTGTGATGAGGACTCAAACTGGATGTTTGAGTCTTGCTTGCTGGGCTGCTGGTCTCAAAGGCATTCTGCCTCTGCCTCTGTCTCTTATTTTGTAAAATCATTCCCTAATTTTGGTCCCAAATCCACACTGTACTAGAAAGATCTTCATATATTCAAAGGCATCTTCTCTTTACCTGGTCTTTTCCAAAGAATAAACAATCATCATCCAGGTTTTATCAGTCACTACCTAATTAGAATACAGTCCATGCCCCACCAATCTGATTTCTCTTTTTTCAGAAGTGCATTTCTTTTATCCATGTCTATATTTATTCAATGTAAATTTATGGAGTGCTCTGAGAGGTCCCTCAAAGGAGTTAGGGAATTTGAGCAAAATCTGCTTGGACCTGTAGAACAAGAAAAAGTTCACTAGACAAAGAATGAGTTATATTCCCAGGAAATAAAATCAGGAGCATCTTAAAGATTGGGATTACATTCTTCTCTGAAATTATGGGGCTTAGAAGACTTCATCATTCTCTACCAAACATGCTGCAACTTTATTCTGCAATTTCCAAATGAAGAGAAGTAGCTGTCCATACCCTATTTAGAATGACATGGAGAAAGATGTGGAATTAAGATGGGGATCTTTTTGCTAATTTTGTGCTATATTCTCAATGAGTAAAGATAGTACCTAAAAGACAGAAGACTTTTTATAAATATTTGGTAAAGTAATGAACAAAGGAAAGTCAATGATGAAAAGGACAGGGATCAGCCAAGGGCTATTTTTGGGCCTTCTAAAAGGTGTTCTTCAGGAGGATGTAATAGCTTTCCTCAGCAAAGACGTAACAGCTGATACATCCAGAGAGGCTTGTTTTGGTTCACAGATGCAGAGAGTTCAGTCCATGGTGTTCTGCTCCAAGCAGGTACAGCACAATGGAAAAACACGATAGAAGAAAGCTACTCCACCCATCACAGCCAGGCAGCACAGAGAAAAAGGAGGAGTCAGGACAAGAATACACCCTTGCAGGTGGAGTCCCAAGGACCAATCCCCACCTATAAATAGCACATCCAACTGTAAACTCATCAGTGATTAATCCACTGATGACTACCGTGCCCCCATAATCCATTATTCAATCACCTTCCAAAAGCCCTTTCTTTAAACTTTTAGAGGACTAAAACCATACTAGCTTTGGGGGGACAGTGTAGACTTAACACATAATATTCAGTCACTCATACTGGGGCTTCCCAGAGGTGTCCCATTTGGGGGCATGTCAGCCACAGTGTGTGGTAATCTGTAGGAAATGGGGAAAAAAAGAACCCAGAGAAGGACCACAAGTATGGAAAACGGAGGCAGACTGAGGTCACAGCAGGATGACATGAGCCTTGCAAGAAAGAGAGACACCAAACCATAGCACTTCATCAGTACTTTCAGTGATGAATTCATGCACAAAGGAATGACTCTAAGGTGGAATATTGGAAGGAACTAAACAGTACAAAGGGAAAACCTAAGACCAATGACAGAGCAAGTTTTTAAGATTCTTGCTATAAAATGGTAGGCAAATACAAATGAGATGAAGAATTAATTATATTAGGAAATCTTATGTGATACTAGGTACTATTTATCCCATGCTTCCTAGAGGTGGTACTAATTTCTAAGGCTACTACAATGACCAATAGCCAAGGTAATAAAACACTTAATGTATAAACATGATGGTTTCCTAGGTAACATCTGAAAACAAGGCAAGAGAAAAAGGTCACTTTCCTAAGAATCACTGCTTGGAAGAGTTGGATGTGGAACTGGGACTCATATCTGGTTGCCTCACTAATGGCCCACCATCCCAACACAATAGCAAACAGAAACACCAAAATGGCACCCAAGATTTGGAGGCAGATTTATTTACATCGATGGGCACTGATTGGGATCACTCAAAAAATAGAAGACCCCAAGGGCTCAGGGAAGGGGGTTGCTATGGGATTGCCAAGGGGATGTACAGAAATAAGAGTCCTTGGTTGTCTTTGATAGGTCCTTACAATATGCATCATAGTGACAGCTCTGCATCATAGTGGCCAGCCACTTGTAGAAGACAGAAAGCAACCAGAACTGCAACAGGAACCATTACCTGGGCAACTAAGAAACTAAAGTACATTGCCCATAATGGTACATCCTCCCAGGGACAAGAAATTGAGCCCTAGAGGGGAAACTCTGACTGAAGAGAAGTCCAAACGCACTGTCAATTGCCTTCTTGCACCCATCCTTGAGATTTTGCCAGACCAAGAATTGTGTTGTTTATCAAGAGGAAGCCTGGATTTTACATTACAAATCTACATAACCACTGATCCAAAAACCCACCTTGACAATGAAATGATTCCGATATATACATATAAATGACAGTACTACAAGATTAATTGTTTAGGGCCAGGGAGATAGCTCAGTAGAATAAGTGCTTGCCTGGCAAGTGCAGGATCCTGAGTTCAACCCCTGGTACTGGAAAAAAAAAAAAAGATTAATTGTTTCAAAGAGCTTGTAATGACAAAAATCTAGAAACCACTTTTATGTCCATCAATACAGGAATGGTAGTGCTATAAAAAACTGGACATCTGGAGAAAAAATATATGAAACTTACTTTTTACATTATATCCTTACATAAACTCCACTTAAATTTTATTTAAATTGTGTATTTAAATGTAAAAAATCATAAAAGCACTAGAAAACAGAAGGTAGGGATAGCTTTCCAACAACACAAAATCCAAAACTATAAAAGAAAAATCCATATATATTTGATTACGCACAAGTTTTCAATAAAAATTCTAGGGCTGGCGAGATAGCTTAGTGGACTGCGCACCTGCCTACGCAAACTCAGGGACCAGGATTCAATTCCCAGTACTGCATGCCATGCTGGCTCTGCCCCCAGGCACACTGAGCTGGGTGACAGAGTCCAGGCACGGTGGTGCATGCCTGTATCCCAGCGTTAGGGAGGCTGAAAACAGGAGGATCACTAGGAGTCCAAGCTGCATAGTGTATTAAGTACCAAACACATAAATTAAAAAACAAAAATTAGTGTGGCCTTAAAAAGTCATAAGCCAACTAATATTCCAAGGGGAAAAATGCAACTTAAATTACATAAAAATGAAAGAACTAATTTACTTAATGTCTTACAAGCTTCTACAAACTCATAAGAACAACAACCAAAAGAAAGATATATACTCGCTATAATTTGCAGAAAAGAAAATGCAAAGGGCTTTTAAATATGTGGGTTTCATAAGTTTTTGCATATTTTCATTTTCATTCAGCTCCAAATGTATTTAATTCTTTTGTGGTTTTCTTCTGACTGATGGTGTCTTCAGGAATGTACTGCGGGCTTCAAAATTTCTTCTTTGCTTATTCTTGCCTAGCTTCATTACACGTCCTAGCTTCATTCCACTATAATCAGATACCTTGCTCCATTCACTCTTGGTGCTTACTGAACCTGGATTTATAGTGCAACACACTGTCCATATTGGAAAATGCTTTGTATGCACCTCAACGATGCATGTTCTCCAGTTGTCGGATACAGTATTCTTTACAGGTCCACTAAGACATTTGTTATTCAAGATGCTCAAGATTCTTATACCTTTATCTTCATCTGTCTGCTTAATCAACTAGTTACTGAAAAATATTTTTAACTTTGGAAATATAACTGTGGATCTACTTATTTCTCCTTATAAAATGGAATCAGTTTTATTTTTGCATTTTGAAACTATGCTATTAGTTACACAAAGGATTAATATCACTACATCCTGCAGTTGGGCCATGTATTGTTAGGAATGTCTCATCTTAAATTTCATGTTAATTTGATATAGTTATAGTCCTTTTAGCTTATATTTTCTGGATATCTATATTTTTGTCTTTATACTTAAAATATTTATGCATTTATAGTGACTATCTTTTATAAGCATCCTAATGTTGAAGTTTTATTTCTTTTCCATCAGAAATTTGTTTTTGGGGGGAGGAATTGGGGATCAAAGTCTGGTATGTTCTATCACCGAATTACACCCTAGAACTTTTAATTTTGTTTTAAATTTTGAGACAGAGTTTTGATAAATTTCCCAGGCAGGACTTGAACTTACAATCAATCCTCTTAACTCAATTTTCCTCAGTGCTAGTATTACAGATATGTGCTACCATGACCAGCTAAAATGTTTTATTAAGAAGAATACTTTATCCATTTAAGCTAATATAATAACATGTTTGGACTTAAATATAAAAGATAATTCTGAATTAATAAGCATGTCTACCACATATCTCACCTTTTTTGTTCTCTGAATAGCATAATTCCCTCTGGATTGATCAGAAAGGAAAGGCAATCAGTCAGGCTTAATTATTGTAAATCCCTTGCATCTTCTCAGAATTGAGCAACAACTTAGTGAGATCCTGTCTCAATATTAAAAAAATAAAGTAAAAATAGTTGGGATATAGATAAGTGGTATAGCACTCTTGTATTTGATTTCTATTACTGGCAGAAAAAGAAAAAAGGAAAAGAAAAATTTTTCAGACTCCAAAACATTACACTCTAACATCATGCTGCTTACGAAAGATGAACATTAAATATAAAAATGGAGACACTTTGTAGAATATCAGTATATTGTACTTAATACTTCTGAGAAAATACAAAGGCTTCACAATACTCTAAACCAGCTGATCATCTTTACTTTTGGTATTATGGTTGCTCCCTTTTAATTACAGATATTTGAAGCTCTACGTCTCAGTTACTCTTCTGTAGTTGCTGGGACAGATATCCGACACTCAAAAGGAAGGAAGGAAAGGTTTGTTGAGCCCACAGTTAGTGGAGGTTTCAGTCCACACTCAGCTGGCTCCAAGGCATAGTGGCACACAGCAGAGGGCAGCCTTCCATGGTAGCAGCAAACAGCAAGAGAGTCAGCGGAGGAGTAGCAGCAGCAATGGCACGAGAGGAAGTCTGTCTCTCTGTCTCTCTTGGGTTGTATTCAGGCCCTCTGCCTCTGGCTGGGAGCAGTACACAGACCCATAATCCCAGCAGTACTAAGACCCATAATCCCATCCTTGGATCACCCATAATCCCAGTGGATCATGACTTAATCACAAACTCTAGAAGTCCTCACCCCACGATAGCACAAGGCTTTGCGGGGACAACTGGACACAAACCATAACACTCTATAATATGTTATCAATTGCTCTAAGTATTTAATAATCATTATGTTTAATTCACCTATCTCCCTATTCCAGGTGGATTGTTTTTCACCTGCCCAAAGAATTCTCCTTGGAGGGAGAAGAGAGCTCAGCAGTCTAAGCACCTGCCTGAGAAGCTCAAGTACCCTTGTTCAATGCCCAGTACTGCATGCCTATAATCCTGGCACTGGGGAGGCTGAGACAGGAGGATCACTACGATTCTGAGCTGCACAGTGACACCTTCTGTACCAAATAAATAAATAAATAAATAAAAGAATTTTCTTTAGTATTTCTTTTAATTCAGACCTGCTGGCAATAAAGTCTTTGGTTTTTTGGTGTTGTTGTTGTTTGTTTTGTTTTTTCTGTATTTTAGGGAAGAATCTACAGGGCATTCAGGGTCTCACTATTAGATGGGACTCGTAGTGATCCACCTGTTTACAGCCTCCCAAGTGCTGGGATTACAGGTGGGTGCCACCATGCCCAGTCTCAATTGTCCCACTGTCTCAGTGCGCCTGGGGGCAGGGCCTGTAAATCTCTGGTTTTATGTGACTGTAAATGTTCTTTTGCTTCCATCTCTAAGAAAAGTATATCTTTCAGGTATAGATTTTCTCACAGTGTTTCTCCTCACAAGCATTGTAATTATTCCATCATTATCTTCTGACTTTACGGTTCTATGGAAGTCAGTACTCAGTCACTGCAGATTCTTTAAAGACAATGTGTCTAGTCTTTCCTCTGGTTGGTTTGAAGATTTCTTTGACTTTAGTTTTTGCTACTTTTACAATGATGTTCTCAGGTGTGATTCTCTTTTTGTCTATTGTAACTCAGATTCCTAGAGCTTCATGAATTTGTGTCTTGATACCATTCATCAGCTTAGGAAAATCTTCAGTCAGGGACTCTTGAGGTCCGGCATCTGCTCACGTCTTCCTCAAGTCCCCTTCAGATGCTCCACTTCTACTCCATTATTGTGCCTTTTTGTACTCCTCATCATTTTTCCCTGGCTTTAATCTGAGCATTTTCTCTCATTTCTCTTTTAGTTTGCTTATTCTGTCCCCTGCAGTATCTGACTCACTGCCAAACGTATTGAATTATTGATTATTCTGACTGTGTTTTTTATTTCCAGACCCCATTTGAATCTTTCTTTACAGAAAAGATTCCCAGGCCTTGAGTACTTTTTTGTATTTCCTTCCCTTTTTATAAGTATATATTTATGACACAAAATAAAAGCATTCATCTTGAGGAATTGGTACGTTCCTCACATTGGTTCTTTTTACTTCCCATGGTCTTACCCTCCCTGCTGTTTTCCTTTTTCCCTACATTCCTTCGTGATTTGAGACCACAATACAAATGAAATAAATCAGACATGGAAGTTCAAATATTTCTTACAGGAGAAACTCAAAGTTTGAATAACATGAAGACCATACAAAAGTGGTAGATATCTTAGTTCCTTTCTTACTGGGACAAAGTATCCACCATTTACAACTTGGAGGTTTGGATTTGCTGGTGAGGGAAGCCATGGAATAAACCAAGACAAAGGGAAACAGGGAGCTGGACTGTGTGGAGATGGGATGGGAATTTTTCTATTTTCATTGATCTTCCTGAATATATTCATCTTATTGCTTTGAAATTTGCTTCTAGTGATTCAGATCTAGTTCATTTCATGGGTCTAGTTCATCATCTACAGTTTTGATTGGTTTTGGTCTTTTAACCCCAGTTTTTGGCACCCTTAAGAATTTTTGATGCATGGAGTGTTCAGTCCTGCCATGCCAGGCAGATGGAGCATGGGCTAATCATGTCTTAGTCTCATTTTCATCTTCAGTTTTCCTTGCTGCAAAGTTCTAACCCCTCTAGGTCTCAACTGAAAACCTGAGACAGTCACCATGGTCATCTTCCTCCTATGCAGACTTGGAACTCCACATATTTTTGTCTCCCCAGCACTATGAAATACACAAATCTTTGATTAATTTTAAAAAATTATTGTAACACATGGAAACAAAGATGCCCTGAACCTGTATATTTATGGCTTTTGGACAGTTAGGTTCTTTGAGGTACAGTGTCATAGAGACCTTTTTTGTGGATGGTCCCCTCAAGTTCAGGTTGACTTGTGAGCCATTAGTTCTAATTTTGTGTACTCATCCCCTGAGAACACCACAAGCTCAATGCCTTTCCTTTCTCTTCTACCTCTGTACTCATTAGAGCAAACTTCCTGTCTCTGTGGTGTCCTTTGCTCTGAATTTTTGAACTCTCCACTGTTGGTTGTCTTGGTTATTTTCAATAGCTGCAAATAGCTGTTTTGTTGTTCTATCTTGATTTTTTATGCTTCTTCTTCATGGAGATTTAGCCTTATACACCATTCTATTGTATCTAAAAGCAGATGTCAAGAGTAATTACTTTTACAAAATTCCAAATTTAAAACAATGAAAGAAAAAAAATTAGTAAAAATAATATATCAGTATTGGGGACTTCTCTTCAACAAAGAACACCATCAAAGAAGTGAACTGGGATGACCAGAAGACTGAAAAGCAGTACTAGAGACCTTTAAGCTGGATAAAAAGCCCCTAGGTAATAAGATGGGTAAGATGTTTTGGACGTTTTGTCCCCCAAAGATTCACGGGCTGAGCTTGGTTCCCACTGTGGTGAGAGTGAAGTGTGGTGTCACCTTGGGCCTAGCAGAAGGTTATTAATTAGCTCACAGCAGCATCTTTCAGGAGCCCATCAGATGTATAGGCCTGTTTTAGTTCCTGTGAGAAAAGGGTAATAAAGAGAGAGCCTGGTGCCTCCCCAGTCTCTTTTGCATATGACTAAGTCTCTTTCCTACCATGTTGGGATATAACCAGATGACAACACCAGGCTGTTTGAACTTTTCAGCCACCTGATTTGTGAGCCAAATAAACCTCTTGCCTTTACACATTATCCAATATCAAGTCTATTGTTACAGCAACATGAAGTGGATTAAGGTGATAGGACACTTGATATGCAAATGAGTAAAAATTATGAATATGCTGCAGAAACCAAACACAACGGTAAAAACAGAATTTACATCAGCATGGTAATATTCAAATGTATTAGAAAATTTGCACAAACAAGGACCATGCTATACTTATAAATACATTGAGTGCCCTTTATCTTTAATGCTTGGGACTAGAAGTATTTTGGTTCTCAGATTTCAGGAGGATTGGGAATATTTACATATGTATAATGAGATATTTTAGGGGTGGGACCAGAGACTAAACATAAAATTCATCCATCTTTCACATATACATTATGCACTCAGCCTGGGGGCAATTTTATACAGTGCTTTTAGTGCACCTGTGTTTTGACTGTGACCTGTCACAGGCAGGCAGGTGTGGAATTTCCCACAGTGGCATTGGATCGACTGTCAAGCAGTACTAGGCTTTGCAACCCAACTGATTTTGGATTTTCAAATTAAGGATGGTCAATGTGTAGAGAGCACTTAGAGCTTAAGCTCTGTATGAGGCTGCCTGCCTGGATTTGAGCTGTAACTCTGCCATCTACTAGATGGATGCTCTAGGAAAAATTTCTTCGTGTATCGGAGCCTTTGTTTCCTCATCAGCTAAATGGGGATAATGAACGATCGTATATGTTATTTGGAGGCTAAAAGGACATAACACATATAGAGGGGCTTGTGACAGGAATTTCATAAATTCCAGTAGTGCTAGAAATAATATTCATTTTCAAGGACATCCATTAAAATTGCTGAGGGGAGAAATCCAGGTAGGATGGAAATGGGGCGTGAGGAGGCAGACAAAGAAAATTAATAAAATAAGTCAGCAGGAGTCTTTCATGTACTGACAGTACTGGTGTGCACTGAGGCGGAAAGAATTTACTCAGATTTCTGAACTTGAGGTCATCCTCATCTGCAAAACTTAGATGAAAACAAGCAGATCCAAGCTCTGGATCATGGACCCAGCCACTCTTGAGCAGTAAGCTTTTCCTATCTTCTTTCTGAAGGGATGTTGAACAATTTTTCATGTATTTATTTGTCATTTGTATTTCTTTATTTGAGAAGTGTATATTCATCTCAGATGCCCATTTTTGCAGTAGGTCTTTGAATGGGGGGTTGGTTTTTAAAAATTCTTTATATGTTCTAGATAGAAGGCCTTTGTCAGAAGGCCAGTTGGTTTTAATTTTTTCCCAGTTCATGGGTTTTCTTTTTACTTTGTTTGTAATTTATTTTGAAGTGCAGAAACTTTTTAGGAAGATGAGATCCCAGCTGTTGTTTGAAGTATTTCCCATGCAATTTGGTTTTTGTTCACAAACTCTCTACCTACCAGTGTCTTTAATATTTCTACCTACATTTTCCTCCAGGAGATTTAGTGTTTATGTTTTAATGTTTAAATCATCCAAGGCTTGAGCAACCTATTTAAATGGCACCACATTGCAAGTTCTGACACTTAGACTGGAAATTTAAGCCCAAGACTCTCACCATTCTTTTTTCTATGATCCACTTTGACTGCAGTTTAGCTCAGCATTATAGGACACATCTATGGTGTAAACATTCCTGCTGAGAAAATTCAGATCACAATCTACTATTGTGTCTGATGAAGCTGTTCTTTTAAAAACTTGCTTCTGTTAAATTAATTGGTTAATGACTAATCACAAAGTAATTACTTAATCAGTCCTCAAGTCAAGGATCTGTTACGCTCGCAAACAACTGTTACCCTCTCTCTGATCTTTGAACTTGTATTTACAAAGCACCTGGCCAGCCACTCTGTGTCCTGGCACTCTTGGAAGGGAAGGGGGTGGAAAGCCCATGCATGGAGGTGACCACACGGAAATCTAGCTAAGAAATGCAGGTATGCCCGTGGTACCCCAGGCAGAGGACAGTGAGGATAAAAAGAAGCCATGCACACCAGAAGTACTTTTGTCCTGGGCCAGCTTCCCAAGGAGCTACTCAGAAAAACAATTCTGGGGAGATGGCAAGAGTAAAGGGTGCTTTGGGGCTTGCCCCTGGCAGAAGTCTGAATGCTGGCTTTGTAGACAGATCACTTAGGCAATTCAGCTTCCAGAAGCATTTTTAGAAAGAGTAGACTCTAGGGAAATGGTTCATTTTCTTTTAATTAGCTGAACAACATAACAAGGAGAAAAGGGCCTTCCAAAGGAAAGAACTCAGGGTATTTTCATACATTTCTATTTTTGTCCGTTTCCAAAGACCTTGAAAAATAAAATCCAATTCATGTAAAAAATAGTGATGATGATGATGATGATGATGATGATGATGATGATGATGAAGGAAGCCTGCATGCTGCCCTGCACCAGGGATCCTATTGACTTTGGGTGCAGACACAGAACCTCCCATGCTGTGCTTACGGGGCAAGCAGGAGAAGTTCCTTTTCCCCTTGAGATGGAAAGCAGCCTGCAGGTGCAGAGGTGGCACTGGGCACGGGGGACAGCTGGGTGACCCGTTAGTGACTCTAGGCCCATGTGTGACAGTCAAGGAAACTTCCCTGTCCTCTTTGCATCTCCTGCTCTCTCACCCCAACCCTGAGGTGACTGTCTGTGTGTCTAGGTGTCTAGCGAGGACTATGTGGTCATTCTTCATGCAAAGTTTGAGGTGCATTATCTCAGCTTATGTGATCGTAGCATGAATAAAGGTGATTATATCAGGAAGCAACCTGTTTAAATCTCAACACAGTATAAGTTATAATACTTAGACCAGAAATTTAAACCCAACACCCTCTCACCACAGTCTTTTCCTATGTCACAATTTGTTTCGGAGCCTCTAAGAGTGTTATAGGACTGAAAAAGAAAAATAAAGGAAATTATAGCTGGGTGTGGTGTTGTGCACCTATAATCCCAGATCCCTGGGAGACTGAAGCAGAAGGTTTGCAAATCTGAGTTCAATCCAGGTAACAGATCCTACCCCAGAGGGAAGAGTTAAAAAGGTAGGTCCTCAGTTCAATTCCTAGTACTGAAGGGGGAGGAGGGAAGGGTAGAGGAAAGAAGGGAGAAGAACTCATCACACACAGGATGCTCTGAATTCCTCCTGGATGTGTTTTAGATGCTGCCAGCTTGGCACTGCAACAGTATTCACTGGACTGAAAGATGGGCTATAAATAATACAGACAGAGGAGGGAAGTGACTCTTGAATTGTAGGGAAGCAAGTTCTTTCCGGAAGGAGAACTGTTTACGCTTGTCTTCCTACAAACCTGGGCCAGGTAGGAAGAGACCTTGGTTGTATGACCTGGCCAACTCCATCCTCTCACAGAGACGCAAACTGGCCAGAAGAAGGTCAGTCGTGGCTACACAAAAGGGCTGAGAACTGAATCTAAGTCAATTCTACTCCCACGCAGGTTTGATATTACAGGGCACTCACGCTACACAACCAAGGTCCCATCTTTCACTCCTCTCCTTCCTTCAACCCCCCTTCCCCTCATCCAATCCATCACCAGCATTCCTTTAGTCCTTCGTGACTATGCATTTTAATGCTGATGCGCCAACTTCACTGGATTAAGAAAGGTCTCACAGATCAGGAAATCCTACCCCTGAGTGGGTTTGGATGGGCCCTGGAGGTACGGCCTTGAGGTCTGTATTTGGTCTCCCATCCCTTCCTCTCTGGTACTGGTCCCCTGTCCTGCCTCTGGGTCACCATGCCCTGAGCCCTTTGTTTCCACACCATGATGTTCTCGTCTTGGAACCACAGAATGAATTCCTGAAGACTGTGAGCCACATTGAACCTCTCTCCCTTGAAGCCGGGGTGTCGGGTACTTTGTACCAGACAGGAAAGCTGGCTTGCATACATACCCTGAATCATGCTGGTCTCCTCTCTGACTTATAATTGTCAAATTGAGTCTTTCTCTTGCTCCTTGAACCTGCAATCCATGCAGCCACCAGAGCCAGCCTTTGACAGTGAAGTCCATGAGGATATTCTCTGGTTTAAACTCACAGCCACTTCCCTCCATGCAAAGAATTAAATGCGAACTCCTCACACGTGGCCTGCCCTCCCCCTGCCCCGCCCTGCCTGCTGTCTGCTGTCTGGGGCTGTTCGCTTTCCCTTGCTGCACACTGGCTTCCTTGCTGGAACACACCAGTCGTACTTGCTGTACATTCTGCAGGTGCCACTCCAAGGTTTGCTGTAAAGCCAGCCCCACCTTGCTATTCCTTTCCCGAGGCTGTCACCCCACCAAGAAGCTTGCTCTGACCAGCCACTCCCTAACAGCTTCCTGCCGCTGTCCTTTCAACCCATTTTATTTCCACTACTGCACTTGTCAGTAACTGACATCTCCTTGTTGGTTTCTGGTCCCACCCCTCCTCTGTTTCTTACATTCACAGCCAGTGTCTGAAACCTGCCTGGCACCTAGTAAGCTTTTTAATAAGTGACAGTTTGATTCTCTGGGAAAGGATGGCTGCCATAGCTGCCTCTTTGGCGGATTATGCTTTTGCTTACATGGCATAATGGGATTAGATCAAAGAATCCGAGCATCATGTAGATTAAGCGTAACAGTTTCCAGTAAAGAACTGAAATGGAGACGAGGTCCTCCTGCTCCTTCCAGCACCCTGTGGGGAAAGAACACCGTCTAGTTTGGCGAGGTCTGACGTTTCCAAATACACTCCTTGGCCCTGAAGGTGTTACATACCATTCCAAATCCAAACAGATAATAAACAGAAAAGCCAGGAGCTTTGGCTTGCTGGGTGTTCTGATTGGCTCACCCTAAGCCAGCATCTGAAATCAAAGCACTTCACTTTGACATGCATTCAAGTGACCTGCATGGCTGTGGATTTTCATCCTTCTTGGATTGGGGGGCGGGGGGAGGGAAGCTCTACAGTTTGTTAAATGTTACAGTCAGTTTTGATTTTTTTAAAAAAAACTTCTGGGAGGGAGATTTAGTGCATCCATCACCTGCCCAGCCTAACAGATGCAACTGCGGACTATAGAGCAAAAATCAGAGTAGGACCACCCTGGAATGTGAGTCTTTTCTCTGGGACGTTTCAGAGGGAAACAACTGCCCGGTGAAGCATTAAAAAATGAGCAGCGCGTTCATCCAGGCAGCTTCCTCCTTGTGTCTCAATCGAGTACTGATCTGTTGAGCCACATCTGCTGCCTGCGACTGCCCAGCTGCAGAACTCAGCGGCAACCTGGGAGCGTGTCCCTGAGCCATGACACCCTCGCAGTCAGGCTTTGCTTTCCTGGCTTCACCGCTGAGCCCGCAGCATCTCGGCTGTTCCCCCACATCCACCCACAACCATCTGGTTCTCTACAAGGCGTGTCCCTTTCATCCCCTTTCCTCCAGGTACTGGGCACTGTCAGCCCTTCCTTGGGTTACTGAAGGGGTGGCTATGACCTTCCTGATGCCCCAGGCGCTGGCCTGGCATAGCCCACACCATCTGCTTGCCTGGTCTTCCTGAAACCTGGTCCCTGAGAGGCTCTGATTAGCTCAGCCACAGTGAGGTCCCTGTGTCCTCTCCCGTTCACACTCAGCACCCAGCGAGACCTGCCCAGCTCCTACCCACCCACCCGCGGGTGCCTCTGCCATGCCCTCCTTGGTCCCTCCAATGGCACGAAGTGCTGCCCTCTTTGAACTCTCAAAATGCTTCAGACATGCCTTTTGTGTCTCAGGCTTCCACATGTTCTCCTCCAACCATTAGTGGCCAGATCTTCCCCTCCATTGTCACCTTCATATTCGCCACACAACAGGTTCCCTGTACTGTTCAGGAGATACTTCCAGCACACCCTGGCATTCAAGGGAACCCCCACACCACTGGCCGGGGAAAATTCAAGTGCATCCTCTTTTCCTTTCTACATCACCGAGGCTTCCATGAAAGGCCTAGTTTGTATTTTAATATATATTCTTTCCACAGCGCTGTTGGTATTCTAAGAGGCTTTCGCATCTGTTACGGCACTTGTATCTTCGTAATAACTCTTCTCAGATGCACGTGAAAGTGCTCTGAATACATCCACACATTGCTGAACAGCGGGGCCGCCCCTGAGAGATGCCGGGCTGCGGGGTGCAGCAATGTGCACACATCACACAGTGGAATGACAGGCGCAGATGCCCTAAGTTACCACACGCAATCAAGAGACGTGGGAAACATGAGCTCTAAGAGACCGCTGTCGGCCTAACACAGTGCACTGCTCTACAGTAAGCGTCTTTCTTTTGAGCAAGTAGAACACTCTAAGAAAACACAGAAGGGACTGGAAGTGCACAGGCCCATGTCTTAGCTCCCTTCATGTTGCTGGTACCCAACACCCAACACCAACAGCTTCAAAGAGGACAGATTTACTTTGACTGATGCTTCAGTCACGGTGGGCTGGTCCCAAGGTTGAAAGGGGACGGCGGTGGGAAAGCCTAGCGGAGGAGAGATTCTTCAACCCTTGGCAACCAGGAGGCAGTGAGAGAAGGGAGAAGCCCGGGACATGATCCAGTGTGCCTTCCACACTCGGGACAATTTGGGGACACTTTACATCCAATCCATAACAACCAAGAAGAGTCTTATATCATAATTATCAAGTACTGTGTTCTGTGGATAGCTGTGCGTTCTCTACTTGTGTACAACTGGCAGCTCATGGTTGTTTACACTGGTCTCATCACAATCACAGGAGGAATGCCTTGTATACCAACACTGTTATGCTGGCTCCGACACCACTTGGGGACAGAAATTCTTCAGACCCCTTATACTCTTTCAGGACTACCATCATAGCTGTGACTGTCCCTGACTGAGATATAGTTGTACAATGATGAATATAATTCTAAATGAAATTTCACGAGAAACTAATGTTTGTGAGTGCCATTTATATGCTAGGCATTGTGCTGGACAAAGGGCCCTTAAAAGTGAGCTGGACTGTGTGATGCATGACAGAAACTGCTCTGACAGGCTGGGGATATGCCTCTTTAGGGGTGCAGAGGAGGGACCTGTCACCTCAAAACGGGGCACAGTTAGGAAATGCTCTGGTTAGCAGGAAGAAGTGAGCCAAGCAAGAGGAGGTTGGGGGACAGCAGTGAGGCGGAACACAGAGCCAGGTCTGGAGGTTAAGAGGGCCTCGTGGACCAGAACAACTGTGATCAACTGACGATTTCTGGACAATAACAGCTATTACTTTTAGGACAGGGATTACTTCTCTCAAATTTGTAATGTGGAAAGTAAGAGTCAAAGAAAGAAAGTAACTGAACAAGAACGGCTTTTCAGGGCTGATGGCCTGCCCAAATCTCTTGGGGAAAGACCCCAGGGAATCTACAGTTCTAGTCACAATTGTCAGGGTGCAGGCTGGATGGGGCGACAGAGGTCTCCTACCTTCTCACCACCTCTCAGACACCCCTGGAGTCTGCTGTCACTGAATCTTCCCTAACACAGGCATTAAAGAACATCAAAGAACTCCTGAAAGACTGGTGCATGCGTGTGTGTGTGCGTTCATGTGTGCATGTGTGTGTGTGTGTGCATGTGCACATATGACAGATTATTCTGAAAAACTGATATATATGCATACATATATGTATACATGATATATACATATATATATATGACATATATCATTATGTAAACATCCCTTTAAAATGCTTTTAGTGGATAGCTAAGGTCCAACTAATGTATGTATAAATGAAATTCCCTTCTACTTTTCCACTACTCTTTGCTAGTTCCAGCTGAAAAGAAGATACAATATCATAGAAACAATCATTGTTATGCATGACACTTGATACTTTATAAGTGACAGTTATAAGATAGCAATAAAAAGATAACAAAGATAGGTAATATTTATTAGGATAAATAAGCTATTCATTAGACACTGTTCTAAGCTCTCTGCAGTTAACCTGCACTACAACCCCAGGAGACCAGGACAGTATCAGCTCATTTTACACTTGGGGAAATAGAGGCCCAGAGAAGTAGCCAGCTAACTTGCTAGGGTTTGCAGCCAGTGTATGTGGTGATCAAGTTCTGCTTTAGTCACGTGGCTAACTGTGAGGAGACCAGGTGTGTCCAGCCTGCAGCGTGAGGGCTAGGCACAGATCTGTCCTAAAAAAAAAAAGATTTAAAAGTAAAGGAAATTTTGTTACTATATACATTGACTCTATTACAGATTTGATATGAGGCCCAAGATTATTCTTTGTCACTCAATGTGGACCCCAGGAACCAAGCACTTGAATACCTATTGTTTCTTCTGATTTTATGGGCCCTGAGGACTGAGGCAGAAGAGATATTTAAAATACCACCTTTTCTTTCATATTTCAGCCATCTATGAGAAACCAATATCCAACATTATCCTAACTGAGCAAAAGCTGAAGGCCTTCATTTTAAAATCAGGAACAGACAAGGATGTCCACTGTTTCCACTCCTATTTAATATCATTCTGTAAAAATCAGCCAGAGCAATTAGAGAGGAGAGAGAAGTAAAAGGAATAAAGGTAAGAAAAGAAGAAGTGAAATTATCATTATTTGCAGATGGCATAATACTCTACCTAGAGGACCCCCAAAAAAATACACCAAGAGTTCTGTAGATTTAATCACCAAATTCAGCAACATAGCAGGGTACAAAGTCAACACTAGATTCAAGTTTATCACCATGAACAAAGCTGCAGTCAAAATGGATCAACGATTTAAATATTACAACAAAAACACTAAATATTCTGGAGGAAAATGTAGGTAATAATCTTAAAGACATAGGGGTAGGTGGAGAGTTCATGAACAAAAACAAAACTGCACGAGAAATACTTCAAAGAATCAACAACTGGGATCACATCTTTTTTAAAAGTTTCTGCACTTCAAAGCAAATCTCCAACAGAATAAAAAGAAAACCCACTAATTGGAAAAAAAATTATAGCTGACTGTCCCTCTGATAAAGGCCTTCTGTCTAGAATATAGAGTAATTTTCAAAAAATAAGGCCAGAGAGATAGCTCAGTGGTCTAAAGCACCTGCTTAGACAAGCTTAGGCAAAACACAAGGACTGTGGCTTGAACCCCAGCACCACATGCCACACCAGCTCTGCCCTCAGAGTAGGCTGAGCCAGCCACACAAAAATAAATAAACAAATAAAAATAAAAAAGATCAGGCCCCCCAAATTCAAAGACCTAATCCAAAAATTGGCATCGGAGATGAATATATGCTTCTCAGAGGAAGAAATACAAATGACAAATAAATATATGAAAAATGTTCAACATCACTGGTCATTCAAGAAATGCAAATTCAAAACAACACTGAGATTCCATCTCATCCTAGAAAGAATGGCTAACATATTTCAGAAATTAAAAATCTTGTCCACAGTCCCTCACCCCTAGTCCCTCAGCCTATGTGGACCCTCAGGCATAAGGAGAATGAAGCATGTATCCAAACTCAAACTGGGATGAAGAAAAGGACAAAAGAAAGGAAGAAGCGAGGAAAAATGGCGCATTTATGCATATACACAGGATGACTTGGGTACTGTACTGCTGATTTCTACTGGTCTATTGAAAGGAGAAGTTAATGCTCAATTTATTGTTTTCCTTTTCAATTTCTTCCTTTTTAAAAAAATCAATTTTGTATCTAGTCTAAACAACTAATTTGAAGACAACATTATGTAATATAAGAACCATTGTTGAATTCCTATTATTTTTGTTTACTGAAGTTCTGTATCATTTCTAATGATTCCTTTTTTTTACTACATTTTATTCGCTTCAATTTTTTTAAATGATGATGGCAGAATTAATGTCATCTATTGGATACCAGTTTTCATTGCTCTCTTTTCTTTTTCAGTATGGGGTCTCAAACCCAGGACTTTCACACTAAGCTACATCTTCAGCCCTTTATTTATTTTGAGACAGCATCTTGCTAAATTGCTACCCAGGATGGGCTCAAATCTGTGATTCTCCTGCCTCAGCATCACTAAGCACACTTTTCATTATTTTCGTTTTTATATCTATTGCTATATTCACATTCTGGGCCAGCAAGATAGCTCAGCAGACTAAGCACCTGCTTAGGCAAGTGCAGGGACAGGGGTTTGATCCCTGGCACCATATGCTGCACTGGCCCCACCTCTGGGTGCACTGAGCTGGCCACTGAGACCAGGTGTGGTGGCATAGTAATCTGGCCTGTAATCTCAGTGCTGGGGACACTGAGAATACGAGGATCACTATGAGTCTGAGCTGTGTAGTGAGACTCTACCTTAGGAAATGGCTGCAAACCAGGCTTTAACTCATGCAGTTAGATGAGGCAACTGGGAAACAGGTTCCTAAATCACTGAGTGGGCTTATTTTTTAGTGAGGGATACAGACAATACACCAATGAAAAGCAATTATAATCAGGAAAGAATTTGAAAATCGCTTTGGAAAGCTCAGGCACTGTAGTCAGCTGAGCTATCTCACTGGCCCCTTTCACTTTAATTTTGGATCATGCTCAATAGACCCAAACACAAATTAGCCAACATTTGAGGTAGACCTCAGGGTTGGAGTAAATTCAGGGTCTAGGGTCTGCAGGCCCAGAATGATCTAGAACTCAGGAGATTCCCCCAAGAAGCACACAGGTTCCAGCAGAACCTGATCACAATGTAGTTAAGGTAATGCAGGTCTGCAAACACTGCTGGGAGGAAGGTTGGAAATATCTTACTGGGATTTTCTTTTGCCTGAAATGACAGCTCCAGGTGGCACTGGCTGGCTATCCCAGGATTAGGATTTTAATAGTGGTGACTATACAAAAGTTGAAGAAAGCAGCAGACAAGGAGCCTGGTTTAGAGTTTTGTCATCTTTGTATAAACTCTGATTTGTGAATGTAAAGCTGTTTCTATGTCATTTTTAAAAAATCCAGAACTTTTCTGGGTATTGTAAAGCTGTTGAATATGGATCCAACTGTATAAATTTCAGGGTGTTTTATTTTAAGATGACAGTTTTGCTACAGCTTATGACATATTTTTTATTTCCCATTTATCTCTCAGAGCTATCTTGGGGCCTACAAATAAACGTGACCCCTACCTCCCAGCAGCTCAATCCTTGATATTCAAAAGTTCATAATCTTTAAGTTAAATGTGACATTTATTCAACTGAAAGAATATGATTTTTTTCCTCCTCACTTCTCCCAAATTCTGCCTAACGTTTCAATAGAAAAGAAGATACAGTGCCATAAAAATGTGAGGAACTTGTGGCAGAAGAACTAAACCTCATTTGCAAAATGAATCCACTCTCATGGTTTAAAAGAAGACTGAAAATGGGGGTTCAGACTGTCATTTGGGGGGTTCTGGGGAATCCAGCAGCAACTGAAACCCCAACTAACAGAGTGCAGACTGAGCTACATTCTGGGATTTTAAAGTAACCCCTTTTGGGATGGATGGATGGATGGATGGATGGATGGATGGATGGATGGGGTGACTGGGGTCCGTGTGGGTGCTACAGGGAAGGATTTTGGCGCAAGGGAAAGAGTATGTGGTTCTAGGTGCCTGCAAATGTTATTATTTCATATTATTCTAATTTAAAGTCCTGACTGCACTTGGCAATGCAGACACACTGCAAGCCAGGGCCATTTTTATTTTCTTTTCTGACAATCTGTTCCTTCATCTTTCACAAGAGTTTTACGAATTGATGGAGAACAGTGAAGACTAAATGAGCTGCCGAAAGAGGCTGTGAAATTAATCAACTTGTTTTTATCTCTGTGAAGGACAAAGCCTGGACACCCGAGTCATCCAGCCGCCACTCTCCACTTTGATGGACAATTCTTTTTCATTTTCAGTGAAAGAATTTTGATTTACTTCTTTGAGGAAAGTTGATAAGAGGTAGGTGGGCTTGTGACTCTTTGATTCATAGCTAAACCTAATATTTTTCTTGACTAGAAGGATCTATCATTATTGATTCTGGAAAGATGGACATATGAGGAATTCAGTTACAGAAGCATAGAAAGAAAAACAGAAAGGTTTAAAAAAATAAAAGCAAAGGCATTCTTTTGAAATAGGACACTCAGGACTGAACCAACCACTTGAATGTCCAAAAAGGTGAACACTAAAAGCACTGCCCTCAAACTGTGATGTTCCTTCCCTCAGGCTTTCACTGCCTGTCACCTGCACTGCTCACTGCAAACTTTCCTGACCTACCTCAGATGACAAGTAGTGAGCTTCTTACTGAGTAACTTCAGTTCCTAGACATAGGGATGCAATTTCCCAGTGAGTTAGAAATGAAGGTAATTGATACGCGAAGCGTTTCTTGTTTTGTTCTTCTATTACCAGCACCTATTAATTTTACAAAATATTGAGTTTCACTGCATATAAACATTTTTGAACAAGTGGAAAAAATTAAGATGCTCTCATCTTCCAACTAGAGCTTCTCCTTGAATCTCAGAGGACTCATGTGCGATTTGCTGAGGTCACAAGGACTGCTGTCTGCACCACTGTAGCCAGTCGACCTGCAGCGGTCTGTGTTTTTCACTGAATATAGTATTTCAGGGAGTGAGTGCATCACAGTATATTTCTCCCTCTGTTTCTGATGGATACTGCATGGGGAGGGGGCATCTCCAGCTTAGGGCTGGGGTAGCAGCACTCATGAATTCTAGCACACATGAGTCTTAGTGTTTTGCAGGCAGTGGGGACACAATATCAAGCATCCTCCAGTATGAGTTCTCTTTTTTTTCCTTCCTTTCCTTTCCTTTCCTTTCCTTTCCTTTCCTTTCCTTTCCTTTCCTTTCCTTTC
>NDGN011555550.1:21590-39507 GCA_002564285.1 Tympanoctomys barrerae | reverse complement strand
GTGGAATAAGCGCTTCCCTGGCAAGCGCAAGGGCCTGAATTCAATCCCTGGTTCCACAAAAAACTCAGGACCTTGTGCTTGCCAGGCAGGCGCTTATGCAAGTAAGCTAACTCCCTGTCCCTTTATTTTATTTTACTTTGTTTTGTTTTCTGAGACAGTTTTGCTTTGTGGTTCAGGCTGGCCTTGAACTCACTATGTGGCCTCAAACTCACAGCAATTCTCCTGCCTCAGCCTTCTGAGTGCTGGGATTCTAGGTGTGCACCCTACCCAGCTCTAAATCATTTTAGGGTTCCTGCCTTGCTCCTATCTACTTCAGTTTCTGCCAGATCCATTTTTTCTTCTCCCTCACTGCTGAAGTGCTTGCATGAGCAGTTACTCCCTACCCTGGCTGTCTTTACTTTTCCATTTCACCTGGTTTCTATTCCATCTCCTCACTGAAACTATTTTTATGAAGGTCACAGATGAACTAGCAACATCTACATCGATGGAGCCTTGCTGGGGCTGCTAGTCATGCTGCGATCCCACCACTCGGGGGGCCGAGGCGGGAGAACTGCTGGAGTTCAAGACCAGCTTGAACTGCATAGCGAGACCTTATCTCAAAAAACCAAAATCAAAGCAAAATAAAAACCAAACAACCCCACAGAACCACGGATTCTTTTTTGCTCTTTGCTTTCTTTCTCTGTTATTCGGCACCAATGACAAAGTACTAAGGACCTGCTCTCAGGTTTTCACCAGAATACTGGGTAAAAGAGAAGGCAGCACAACCACTCTGTGAGGGAGGCAGTGGGTTGGGGTCCTACCATCACTGGGCAGAGGGGCCCGCTGGCGCGAGTGGAAGGGGATCTCGCTTCGCCACAGATCTTCTTCACTCTCGGCCACCAAAAGAGAGTTACAAACATGACTGTCGTGAAGGTCCTGAAGGAGGAGTCGCTGGGGAAAAAAACCAAGGTGTCAGGAAACTAAAATGTATTCTCCTAAGTGGGTGGTGGTCAGGGGAGAGCAGGCCAGAGAGAACACTCGCTGCCCATTATTCCTGGGGGTGAAGGGTTGAGAACATCTATGATCAGAGCTGGTGCCCCACAGTGACAGCTCAGGGCTCTGCAAGCGAGCCCAGTGAGGAGCACTTGCCCCTTCTCCTCTGTAGAATCTGGTCATCCTGCTTCAAGCCTTGTGTTTTTAGAAGCCTTCCCAGTACTTTGGATGGTCAGATCCCTGTGATGTGATTTCACAGCAGTGTGCTTTTCCTTTGTAGAATTCTTCATAGTTCTCACTGAAGTCAGTGCTTTAGTTGTTCAAGGTTTAGCTCCCTTGCCCTACATAAGTTCCATAGATACAAAGTTTCCCTCTGATTTACACTACATCCCTAACACTAGCAGAACACAAGGAGAGGGAATAGCTTGGTTACTGGGAGGGAAGGAAAGACTGACCCACCACTGTTTGGGGTGGGCCGAGGAGCTTGCCAGATTGTAGGGAATCGGGGGAGCAGAGCATCCCAGGAACAAGGAGGAGGCAGGGAAGAAAACATCCCATAGTTATTGGTAAGTCTAAGATGGACCAGCAGCCTCCCTCTTTAGCTGTCTGTGTCTCAGGCATGGAAGGCCTGCCTTGGCTGTGCTCACCTGGTTGACCTCCCTGCAGATCTCTCCAACTCGCCTCACCAAAAGCTGCTGCAGGTGGCGACACTCGGTGCTGGGGCCCCCATCCTCCAGAGCCAGGTTCCTAGGAAGGAAGAAGGACAACTGAGGACACAGAACTGACACAGAACTACGATGGAGGCAGGGACTAAGTGGCACAAGTGGGAAGGCAAGTCATGAGGCCCAGACCAAGGGAAATCATAAAAAGGAAGACCAGACAAAGGGAAGGAAGCCTTACAGAAAATGGAATTCTCAAGGGCAGTTCTGCTCTAGCAGCTTAGGCTCTGCATTTGCCTTGCTAGCTCCCATGGGCACCACACTGAAGCTTCCACCACACAGCACACCTCTTCTTCATTCTCCTGTATCCATCAGAATGGCGGTCCTCCCTCCTCTAAATCCCACCCCAAGAACAGAGCAGTATTTAGGCAGATTCTTAGCTATGAATCCCAGCTATGCCATTTACTGTGTTTTTCCCTAGGCCCGAGTTCCTATCCACACCATAAGGGTACTACTACATACAGCTACTATGTACGTGAAATGAGTTCATCTATGCAATATGCTAGAACAGTGCCTACACACTGCACTTGCTAAATGATGAGTATTCCTTTTCTTTCTTTCTTTCTTTTTTTTTTTTTTTTTTTTTTTTTGAGAAACAGGGTTTCCTTATGTAGTTCAGGCTAGCCTTGAACTCATTATGGGGCCCAGGCTGACCTCAAACTCTCAGTGATCTGCCTGTCTCAGCCTCCCAAGCACTGGGGTTACAGGTGTGCACCATGCCTGTCTATTTTGTTTTTGTATTCCAATCTCTGAAACTGCTCTAAACAGTAGATGTTCTGAGTGCTAAGCTAAAAGCATTAAGCTCAGCTAAAAGCCACAATCTCCGCTAACTTTCAACTCCATTAAAGAAGCCAAGGGCTCAGTCCATTAAAGAAGCCAAGGGCTCAGTAGCACAGCACCTGCCTGGCAAGTTCAAAGTCCTATGTTTGATTCCTGGTACCAAAAAAAGTCAAGAACAACATACTTTGGTAGAAGATAAGGGAAGAGATTGGAAGCCCCAACTGTAGAATACAGGTCAGGCTGCTACCCAAGCTATCAGTGCCAACTTTTAACAATGTTGTCAAGCAATGTTGTGTTCACAGGGAAAAGAGGCTAAGAGCAGCACTAGGGTATAGGAGCAGCTACTGCCAGCTTCAAGGTACAGAAAAGGCATCAGTGCCAGGGTTCAGACCCTAGCTGTCACTTACTGTGCATGTGCATACACCTCCACACGATCCTGCAGCACACGGACAATGAGCCAGAAGTCAGGCAGGCAGTGTCCAGCCAGGCCTGAGAGTGAAGGCTTTGGAGGTGCTGGCCCAGGTGGAGTCCTCAGTGTGAAGGAGGCCTTCTCACCTAGGGTCTCACTGGGACCCTCACTGTCTGAGCCACTGCTGCCACCATCATAACCTGTGTTAAATATACTGAAATTCATCCCTATCCTTAGCCAAGCCTGACTCATCTGAGTCTTTAAGTGCATCAGGCTTGACATCCACCTTCAAACGAATCTCTCTGAATGCCCCCTTAGACCTTTCCCCTGTACAGCCCTAAGCCTATTCACCATCCCGAGTTTTCTAGCCCTGCCCCCAGCTTACCCAGGTGGTCTGAGTCCACACTGCCTTGGCTGGACAGGAGGCTTAGTCCCCAGGTGGCCGGAGGCTGGCTGCCTGGGTAGAGAAGGGAGAGGCCTGGGGTGTCCTTGATCCTGACTGTGGTTTCCCTCCAAAAATGGAAGCAGGGTCATAAAGCTCCAAGTCCACCAGACTTTGCTGCCCAAGTCCTCTCTTACCTTCCTGTGGCAGGCTGATGAGAGGAGTGCCCTCAGAATCTTCTGGGGAACCAAGGACCTGGGGGTTGGCTACCAGGGCCTGAGAGGCAGGAAGTCAGTTTTGAGTTACAGCACTACCCACCCATCACCCCACCCTCCATCACCAGGTCAGACTTACCTCCCCTTCAACACCTTCAGCCTTATCCTCATGGCTGTGCCAAGCCCAGGCCGCTGAAGGGGGCTCCCCATGGGACCCACCTGGCTGTTGGCCAACTGCCACAAAGAAGAAGCCGCTGTCAGGGTCCTCAAGCAGAACATGACCAGGGAGGTGGAGGCGGCGGAACTCCTGGGGAGCAGGAGCCAAGGCTGTATTTAGGCAGGAACAGTCTTCCCTACACACAGTGCCCTACGTTTCCTTGTTAAGACACTCTACTATCCAGTAAAGCAGCCAACTAGCCCACTGCTGAGCTAAGAAAAGCTTCAGCGACTTGCCAAGGTTCAACAGGCCCAGTGACAAAGTTAGAAGCTGGGTTTCTTTCCAATGGCTTGGACTGTCAGGCACAGGGGTAAAGGGTATCAGTATGGTGAGAAAATAGGAGGGATAATTCTATGGACTCACACTAAAGACAGGGTCTTCCAATTTGGGGCCTGGGGTCCAGGGAGAGATGGGTCTCAAAGAACCATTTTGCAATCAGAGGGCAGCTTACCTCCTTGAACTGTGTGAGGGAACGCTCAGGCCCAAACACAAAACTCAGAGGCAGAGTTTGGCGGAGGCAGGTGGAGCGCCCAGGAGAGCTATGGATGTGGGCAGCTACTCGGTGCAGGGCAGGGCTCTGGGGAACGCCCCCTCTTCGGAGTGCTCCCACCATCTCATCTTCTAGCAACCAGCGGATCTACAGTTAGAGAGCAACATCAGAGGTACTTAAGGAAACCTCCCTTGTCTGGCAAAGAATCACTATACTTCCAGAGAAGAAGATAACAGACCAAGAGAATAACGTCACTCACACAATGGAAAAGCTATATGTCACAGCACCATGGGCTATCATTTATCCCAGGAAGATGGTCCTCACCTCACTCATAGTTGTCTCAATAGCCAATCTGTGGGGCATGGCCAAATTAGACAGTCCTGGATGCCTAAAAAAGGTTTAGATATTGGTTGTCAGAAAATGGAACTCAGGAGGAGGACGAGGGAGTGTGAATGTGAGATAAGAACATACCTCTCTTCTTCTGGGGGTGGCAGTGGGGGCCCTAGGCCATCATCTGACCTTAAAGATGAGGGCTGCCCCGGGGAGCGTGGGAATGAAGCACTGCTCTCAGACGTTGACCTGAACAGGGCAGGAGCAAAAAGCAAAGGTTAGTACTGGGCATGCTGGTGCCTGCCTGTAATCCCAGCCTCTGGGAGGCTGGGATAGGAGGATTCAAGGCCAGCCTGGGTTACAAAGTGAGTTCAGGGCCAGTCTTAACTACACAGTGAGACACTATTCTAAAAAGTCAATCAATCAAAGGTTAGGAGAGAATCCTTTTAGGGCCTCCTCAAAGTCTCTTTAGTTCCCAGGTCCCTCAGTTCTTTTATTGGTCCCTCCATTCCCACCAGCCCCCTGCCCCCTCAGCCTGCTGTCCTACCGGTAGTGCTGAGGATCCGAGGATGGGGGAAGCTCCACTTCTAAGGGCAAGGTCAGCACAAAGACGTCTAGAGTGACACTGAGGTCCCTCAGGGGAACTCGGCCTCCAATCAAAGGGCCCTCTAGACTGGAAAGCACCTGGCCTGCAAAAGGAGGAAATCAGAGGTTCCTAGGAAAAGCACATCTCCGAATTTTAAGTGCTATCATATTCCCTAGACTAGTGATGGTGAACCTTTTAGAGCTTTCAATGGCAGTAAATAGCCAGGGCCAGCACATATGCCATAGGTTCACCATCACTCTGCTAGACTCTCCTCCACTCCTGGATGAGCAGGCAGGTTACCAGAATGGCGTCCTGGGCTTCCCCAAACTCACCCAGGCAGGTGGGCAGGCTGCACACAGGTACTGAACTGTGCTGCCCACGTAGCTGCACGGAACATGTGAAGTGCAGGAAGAGTGGCGGCAGGTCATGCATGAGGCTCTCAGGCCCAATGGGGGAGTCGCCCCCCAAGATACTAAATGAATCTTCATCCGGGTTCACAGTATCTGCATCTGACAGTGAGGTAGAGTCTAGCCCCATAGGCACGAGGTCTGGTTCACGGCTCTCACGGTACTCCACCTCCAGCTCTGGGTCACTCTCAGTGACCACACAGCAGGCAGACGTGTCTCCTAGCGAGGCAGGCACATGGTCAACAGGCAAGACTGGTGGTGGAAGCCCCAGAATGCTGGGCAGTAGTAGCCTCTCCCACTTCCACCCATTTGCCCACACACCTTCTTCTCCTATAAGTTCAGCCTCAGAAAACTCCAGGTCACTGACTTTTCTGTCTACTGGATCCCTGGGGCCCTCATCCTGGACAAAAAAAGGGACAGCTTGGCCCTAGCAAGACAAACACCACATCCAGGCCTCAGACAATCAAGATTCAGGAGCACCTAGCAGGCCAAACAGGACCTTTGGGAGGGAAAGAAAAAGGGGACTTACCTCTCGCCTGCCAGATGGAGGACAATAGAAGAAGTAGTGGGGATTGGAGGGCACGGTGCGGAAATGCAGGCGACTGATTTCCAGGAATTTCTCCTGTTGTGGGGTTTAAAGAAGGCTATGATGTCAGCCACACCTTGAAGGCACTATCCTCTCCACCAGACCAGAATACACACACTCCCTCAAACTAGGAGAATACTGCCCCCACACACGTAGCATCTGCCCGCACTCAGGCTACATACCTGGATGAGGCCATGAAGGGCATCATGCGGCTCTCCTCTGAGCTGGCAGACATCTGTCAGACAGATCTCCGGGCCAGGGTCTGGATTGCCAGGGACACGAGTACTCTGGAACTCAGGCTCGCTTAGGTCCTCAGTCTCTATGCTGAGTGGTTGGGTGGGAACAGGAGGTGCACCAGGATTAATAACTACCAAGTGAGGAGCCACATGTACCTATCTCTGTTTACAGAATGTCAGCACAATGGCCCAAGTGGCAAAAGAGACAGGAAGAATCAACATACCATTCTGGCCCTAACCTCTACACTTCTTAAGGGCTGGAAACAGAGTGAGGGCAATCCTAGTTTCTGACTTTCATCTCCAGTAGAGGGTGGGATTGTTCACTATGAATGGGCAAGACAAGAAGAGGAGCAGGGTGTGGTGGGAAAATGCATTCACTTGGATGGGCATGACAAGTAGGGATCTAGAGCTTCACAGAGGGTGCTCCGCTGGAGTTCTGAGTTAAAAGTGTCCTCAGTGTCACTGCTGCTTCTGCCTGCTTGCTTTCCTCCTTCTTTCAGCAGGAATCTGTTAAGCCCTAAGGTGAGCTTAGGGACTCAGGAGTGAGTAAAATACAGTTTGGGGCTCTATGACACAGATTAGCTGGGGAGAATGTCATTATTGTATAGAGGTCCTGACAAATTTCTATCTTCCCTGGGCAACCGGGCATCCCCAGCCCTGACTAGCTATCAGACCACCCCAAGACTAGATAGGGGGCACTGGGATGATTACTGCCATGGGCAAACAGGAGAAAGCAGTCTGTGTGGGAAGCAGGAAACCCCAGACAAAGTTCTGCTGCTTCTGTGGTGCACAGCCCTACACTGGAAGGTCTCTGCTTATAGGGAGTTAATCTGTGACACCCCACCCCCCCCCGCCCCCCGCCGCCTTTGTGATTCTTCTCTGGTATCATTCAAGAACAATCCTAACCTGGACTCAGAAGCCAGGATAGCTCGTTCCCGATGCTCTAGGCCTTCCTCGATGCTGCTGCTGAAGAGCCCGGGGCTGAGAGGACCGGGGCTTGGGGGTACATGTGGCAAACCCCAAGTGTAGCCACACAGTGCAAGCAAAAAAGGGGTGATGTCTACTTCTTGCAGTAGCTCCTCACAGGCATCTACTGCTGTCAGCAAATCCTGGCAGGTCACACTCTGTGCTTGCTGCAAGGCCCGGAATAGCCCTAGCAGAACAGTCCATAGACATCAGCTGTGAGACAGTCATTCTAGTCCCACCTCCGCCCTCACAGGGCCTTCCTGCTCACCTCGAACGTAGCACCGCTGGGAGTGCTCCTGCAGCAAGGCACAGTGGGTGGCCGCCTCTTTGTGCCTGGGCTCCAGCCAGGCTGAGGACGTGGAGGGATGGTCAAGGAATGGAGTTCTAGCAATGGGAGGTAAAATAGAGGCCCATGCCCCTAGGTGACAACTTGGACTCACTGGACACCCAGACTCCAATGAAACATTTCTAGATTCTGCCAAAAGTATTCATGACCCAGCAAGTTTGAATGACTTGCTGAGGGAAGCCAATCAAGAAACTGGCAGGACAAGACCAAGAAGCTTGGACAAGACCAGAGCCCCTACCACTGACCAATTAGTTACTTGTCCTTACCTGGTAGTGTACACCTGAGCCTTGGAAAGGCTACAGGTCAGTACTGAGGGCACTCACCGGAAGATGAGGTCTCGAGGTGCCTGAGGGGGCTGCATGCCAACCATTTGTTCCCTGAGTGCTTCTAGGGAACAGCTATAGATGTAGACAGGACACCGTGTCCGGGGCCCATCTGTATTCTCTGTCTGGGAAGACTGATGCCCAGTACATGGCTGCAAATCCTGATGAAAAGGTGGGCTCAGCTCTCCTGGATCCTGGACACTGTCTGTGGGAAAGGTGCCCCATGGTCTGCAAGCCCTCTATTTGCTTCCCCACCTCCTGCTTAAATGACTCAAGAGTCAGAAGCCTTACTATTGGCTGGAGTTACACTAAGGATGGGGAGTGGGGACTTTGTTGTCTTGACCCCAGTTACTCCAATATCTTTTATGCTGGGGGTCCCACTCCAATCCTCAAACTTAGGTTTTGTTTCATCTTGAGAGGGTCCCTCCAGCCCACAGGTAGCCAGACGCTGGACATCTGAAGCAGAAAAGACCCAAATTAGAGCTGGCTGGCAGGCCGTTTCCAGGGGTTTATATGCAAAGAGGGGATGTTAGTGGGGTTTGTATCCTGCCCATGGTGGTAGTGGTGGGGGTGTGTGCAGAAAGTCAGAAGGTGATACCTGGGAAGGTAGCTGGGAGGAAGGTGAGAAACACATGCTGGGGGTTCACAAGCCTTGCATAGCAGCGCCACTGAGGGGACTGGGTAGAGATGAGAGGCCTGAGAGCTTCAGGACCTACACTCTGTGAAAGAGAAACTGGGAATCAGAGTAATCCACACGGAATATCCAAGTCTTGTTCCCTTCCTCCACCTGAGCTGATTCATCTTAGATACCGTGAGAAAGATCCAGAACAAAGAGGAAACAATATCTGTCACTGGTAGAAGGTGCTCAGTGTCCAAGAGTAGGGCATGGACGTATGGTGATAGGAGAGCTCAGCCCAGTATGACAAGGCTCAGGGAGAAGAACTGGTACTGACCAGGGCAAGAACAGTGGAGTCTCCAGTGGCCTGAGTACTGCTGACTGCTTGATCCCTCCAGGTCCTGTGACTTTCCATTGGTGACTCCTCTGCGCCTATAATGGAGACAGAGATGGTGGAGAGGCCAGCAAAGGCAGGGATCTGAGTTGAAGAGATGGGGAAGAGGTCAGAGCTTAGAGAGAGAAACTACCCTGCTGGGGTGGGGGAGGACAGGGCCAGCCTGGCATGAGCTCTGGAAAAAGGCTGGGTGCTCACCTGGGTCACTACAGCGCCGCCGCATCACCTCCCTCAAGAAGGCAGCCTGGTCAGCAGGGGTCAGCGGGATCTCCCGGTCACTCAGCTCCTGCCCCAGGCAGCTGTGCAGCAGGCACAGCACCATGTCGTTGGCGGGACAGGGCCCCTCGGCGAGAGGGACACCCTCTGGCTCTGCCCGACACACACTCTGCTCAGCACCACGAGCCTCCTGCTGCCCACTGCCCCGGCCCCTCCCTGGCCCACAATGCTCTTCCTTCAGCTTCAGGCCTCCTCCTGCCCCCTCCCTCACCGGATCTTCACTGACTCACCTGCTCTCAATGTTCTAATGTACCCATGCTTGGTGGCCCCTTAGGTGCATGGTTAGTGGCCACGAAGTTCACCCACCTCTCGAAAGCAGGAGGAAGAACATCTGCAGCTGCTGGCACTGGGGCAGCAATCCCATCAGGTCAAAATGGAAAGGGATCTCATGGACACAGGAGTCTCCTCCCTGGTCCAGTCCTAAGAGTGAGGATGACAGCATACCTGGTAAGCTATAGATTGCCTCTATGAGGCTGCTTTCTCTTGTGTGACTGATTCCAACCAGGGGATCCCCTTTCCCACAGACCACCTGAGATCCGAGGCTCTGAGGGCAGAGGGCCCCATTCCTTGCTCTGGCACAGCTGAATAAGGTACTCAAAGCTCAGCATGGAGCGTATGCAGGCAGCATCCCGCGGGTGGAGCTAGGGAAAAAGCAGCAGAAGACAAGAGTTGGCCCCTCCTAGCCCCAGCTGTCAGGTTTCAAGGAAGCCCAGTCAGTCATGGACATTCAGAACACAGGGAATTAGTGGCCCCAGAAGCCAGAGGCTATGGTCTCCAAAGGAACTGCAACCTAGCAAGAGGCAGGGGTATGGTTCTGAGATCACACACCGCTTGAGGGATCTCAGAGTACGTCAAGTCCCGCAGGTGCTTCCAGCTTTCAGGGCCAGGTCCCACTCGCCCATACTGTGGCTCCACCCACACTTCAGTGACCAGGTTGAGCTCTGAGTCACCCTCCAGGGCCTCCACCTCCACATCATTGTCATCATCTGTTGAGAAGCTACAAGAAGGGTTCTGAGCCCACAGAAGAGAAATCCAATCCCTTCCATTATCTTGTGGACGACCCAGAAAGAACAAACAGGCATAGAAGACACCCCAAGTTGCATGTAGCCTTTCAGACTAGTGCCTGCCTGATGGCACATCTAAAAAGAGCACTTCCCTTGCCCCCACTTGGGATGTAGAGCCTCCCAGGCTATAGGAGCCAGACATTTTGGCTACAACAGGGAAAGGCAAGGCTTGGCAGTGAAGCGGCTCCTAGAGGGGGCAGAGACTCACCTGTCTTTGGTGGAGGTAGAGTGCGGGGGGAAGAGGATGTACTGGATCACACATGTGTGCTTCTCCTCAGCCCCAGCCTGCCCCAGTGGCTCATTCTGTGGGTAAATGGGAGACATTGGCCTAATCCTCGCCAGTGCAGAAATCTGGCCTGGCATAACTCTGGCCCTCACAACCTTAGTTCCCTCACTCCATAGTCCAATGACTTTGGCCAAAGGCCTTGGTCCTCTGGTCACATGATTCCTGGGAAGCAAAGTATATAGCACTCCCCACCCAACACTGAGTGTACTTGCAATGATGACAGCTTTTGGGGAAAAGGTGTCATGAGGGTTGGCACATACCTGAATTGGAAGTTCCAGGACCATGTTGATGATTCCTTCCCCACTGCAGGCGAAGTGAAATCCTTCAGAGAGTCGGACTCTGAAGCCCCACAAATGCAGGGCAGGGCCAGGCCAGGGTTAGATGAGGGAAGAAGAGATACTTAGGACAGTGCCCGACATACCCATCCCCAGAGCCATCTTGGCAGCCTTGTCTACACGGGGTCCTGCTCAGAGTGGTGGTCCTTGGAGGCAAAAGGGCCAACTAGGCTCAGAAGCCNGGGTGGTAGCAGCATAGCTGCCCTATATTAGACACTGAGGCTCAGAGAAGGGAAGTATCTGGTTCAGGCTTTCTGCCAGTATCTAAACCCAAAGGCCTCTCTCATTCCATCCCTGCCCCAGTGGCCAGACAGGCTCAGATGACATACTCAGTGAGGACAGAGAGGAGCTGGGCAATGGCACTGAGAGGTAGTGCAGGAGCCAGGCCTGATGGAACACTCCAGAGCCAGCGTTGATGGTAGAGGTAGCGTGACAGTGATGCTAGGCTAGAAGAAGCTGAGCGGCCTGACACCAACGGCAGTGGCCCTGGGGGGTCCAGTGTCAGCAAGAATGGTGCCCGGTAGTCCAGGGGTAGCTTCTCATACCTGGGAATTGGGCAGGCAACTCCTAGTCAAACTCTACTCATACTGCTCCCTCATGTTCCCAGGCCCCCTTCCAATCTGCTTGCTACACAACCTGATGAGGAGCTTGTCCAGTGGCTTATGGAGCACGACAAGGCAGGGCCGGTCAGACAGGGCCTGCTGTGGCCCCAGCATGGGGGGTGACTTTGAGGGAGAACTGCCTCCACCAATGCCCCCGAGACCTTTTCGTTTCACCTTGGGTGTTGGCTCCTTGCTTTGCACTCGGTGGGGGAAACGAAGGCGCAGGATCTCCTCTTGCAAGTCTGATACAATCTGTGGGAAAACATGGCCAGATCCCCTTACTGCCATCTCCTGCAGGTCCAGAAGGGGCCCACCGATGGGATCAAAGAATACTTTACTCCAAGTTGTACTTGGTCTGGGGGCACCTCTCTCTACTAGACCTGGCCCTTGGGGCATTAGAGAAATACAGCTTGTCTATATCCAAGGTCTCCTCAGTCTGGGAGTCAGTTAGGGCCCGGCTTACCTTGTGTCGGGCCTGTGCTGGTGTTCCAATAGGAAAACCCAGGCGAAGCACCATGCATGGGGCCTTGGAAATGATGCGGACCATGTAGAAGGAGGAGGGGGGCTGGTCTGGGGCACTGGGGAGAGATAGGAAGCGTAAGCAGCCCAAGGCTGAAAGTAAATGGGTTTAGGTGGAAGCAGGGGGAGATCTAAGGGTAAAGGAGATGTGGGATGAGGTGAAAGGGGAAGAGAGAGGAGGAGACACTGCTCTGCCCACCTGGAGAGCAGTTTGACGTAGGAAAAGCCCTCAACCAACACAAAGCTGCTCCAATCCCGAAGCAGAGAGGTCAGCGAAGAGTGTGAGATCCTGCACTGGATAGTGCTGTAGCGTCCGTTGCTGCCTGGTGTGTGCAAGTGCTTGGGGATGGGTCTAGAAAGAAGAGCAATGAGTGAGATCTGGCCTCCCACCCCAACTGGGAAGGGAACAGACTTCTCTTTTTTCTAGGTCTGCTGAGGTTATAGATACTAATAAACAGGAAGACTCGACAACAGTTGGTACCCTTCCCATCATTCCTCACCCTGACTCCTACTCCTCTACCCCAATTCTGGTCCCAGCCCTGAGTGCACCCACACATCATGCTCCAGGATTAGCACCAGGCGATGCATATGCAGCCAACGCTGCCATGAATTGGCATCCATGGACAGCACTGGCTTCCAGTAGGCAGCAAACTGGGCATGGCATGAGTCAGAACCACTGTGCTGAAGAGAGAGTACCTGGGGACGGAAATGACAACATTAGGACACAGTAGAGCTTTCATGGAAAACCATGCTACAACCTCTGACAGACAAGCAGAGCTCTAGCAGACTCAGTTCAGGGGATCAGAAAAAGCAATTGTTGGGCCAGCCAGACAGCTCAGCGGATTACAGTGCCTGCTTAGGCAGACCCAGGGGCAGGAGGTTCGATCCTCAGCCTGCCATGCCAGCCCCACCCCTGGGGCGTACTGAGATGGTGAATGAGATTGGGCATGGTGGCACACCTATAATCTCAGGGCTTGGGAAGCTGAAAAACAGGAAGGATCGCTACAAGTCTGATCTGATCTGTGTAGTGAGACCCTGTGGACCCTGTACTAAATACATAAAAAAAAAAAAAATAAAAAAGAAAGAAAGAAAAGAAAAAACAATTGCTTAAGGCTAAGGGTACTGCTCAGTCTAAAACACGGCAATAAATTACTTCCAGCATAAAGGCTGGATTAAAATGACTGAGCCAGGGACAAACCACGTGGCCCTTTAAAAACTGAATCAAGTATGAGTGCAGAACCTATCTGGAGTATGTCCCTGACTCTGGAGGAATGTTGCTGAAGGGGGACAGGTCTTCACGTAGAGGCCAGTGCACTCCTGGGTAGCCACATGTCCTGCAGAGCTGGGCTGCCAGCTGGGGTCGGAGCATGAAGAGCGCACAGGACAAAAGATGCTCCAGTCTTCAAGGACCCAACTCTTGGTGAGTGGTGGTGTTTGGATACAGATGAAAGTAGTTGAGGGAGGCCAGAGTATGACACATGGAGATGGGGTGAAGGGCTTTCAGCCTGCTGGGATATCACCAGCTAGCCACCCTGCAAAATGTCGGGTACCTGGGGTTGCTTAAAGGCAGCCTCTTCTTTTGATATTTCTCTCCTCCAGGGCCTTAGGAGGAGGAGAGATGCTTTCAAGGATGAGGCTGAGGCTTCTGGCTTAGGTGCCTCAGACTTCAGAAAGGAGGCACAAAGGGAGCTTTTGGACTCCAGGGGCTGTGTGAGCTGAGCTCCATTGGGGAGGCGTATGAGGCAAGGGAGTGCAGTGCCACTTACTGGGGTGGTGGATCCAGGGGGGATGTAGAAGAGTGGCACGCCACTCTTGGTGCTGTCCGGAAGCGTGAAATGCTCTGGCACCGAGGAGAATGACTGAAGGTGGGCTAACATCTGGTCAGTCTGGTTAATGCTGCAGAATGAAGGCCAAACTAAACCACAGTTTGGGTGCAATAGAGGGGAATCCCAAGGGACCAAGGAACCACGGACACAAGCTTGGTGCTCTGGGTGACTCCTCCCAGCTTCCAGCTTCCCAAAGCTGTCCCTCCACAAGCAGAAGGGCCATCTCACAACAGTGGTGACCTCACATACCTCTGTAGTGTGTTCCAAAAGCGGCGGATAACATGAGTACGATATAAGGAGCGGATGGGTTGCCTCAGTGCACAAGATACATCATGCAAAATGTCATAACCACCTTCCATTGTCACTTCCACCCTTGTCCCTCGAGGGCCCTCTGGCTCCAAGGGCCAGGGAGCCACAGCCACATATTCAATGCGCATGTTGTGTTTCCACAGCAGCACCAGCTTCACCTCCAGCTGGGACCCTCCTTCAGGGAAAGCAGAAAGGCCAATGAGCAAAGAAGGCAGACAACTCCCTCTAGGCCTAGACTGAGTCTTATCTACCCATTTCCCCAAGGAACTTAAGGCTGGCCAGAGGCTCCAGGCATGGTTTCAGAGGTTTTAGCCCCAGAGGCTAACAACCACCTTGACAGAAGTTTGTGGAGCACTCAGAAAACAAAGCCAAGTTAAGGATGTCTCCTCAGCTACTTCACCTTAGGCAAAAGGAGACCTTAGGAGAACTAAGCCCTGGAGCCATCCAGCCCCGTCTCTCATGATGCACAGGTGTCAGGTGCTGCTCAGCAGCTATCTGCCCACACAGCAGTTCTCTGAGACCTTTGACATATACAAGTGGGGCCTAGTTACCTTTTGCCAGTGTGACCTCTCGGATACTATAGCCCTCTCTCAGCCGAACGGACACAGTGCTGACTAAGTCAGCTGGCACCTCCTTCTCAGTGTGCTTCTTTCGGCGCAAGGCTAAGGCAGGGTTGCTGCTTGCAGAGACCAGGTGCTCATTAAACAGGCGATGCTGGGAGCCTGGAAGACATATTTATTTATATTTTGAGGCAGGGTCTTGTTACATAGTCCAGGCTTGAATCTGTAGTAATCCTCCTAAGACTCCCAAATGCTGGGATTATAGACATGCACCCCCACCCCCAGCAGAAAGCCCCATTTATAGAGGGAAGAGCCTATGTAGGAATCACTGTGAGAACAGTGTTCATGTAGTCAACCTCAGTAAGATTTTCAGTCTTCTCACAGCCCAGCCTATATAATCAATCCATGGGCTGGTTCCACAGTCCCCTCTCCACCTGCTGCCTCTCACCACAGTAATACTCAGGGTTCAGTGCTTCCCCGCTGCGCAGGAAGGAGTAGAGCAGAAAGGCCCGGTGGTACACGGTCAGACCCAGGCTGCCTGGCTCAGGCTCAGGACAAGTGGATAGGTAGGAGCCAAATGTCGCCATTGCGATAAACTTCATCAGTTCCACATTGGGCACGTGGCCAAAACTGCAGTCATAAGAGTAAACGCCTCCCACCTGGAGAAAGTAAGTGAGCGCCTCACCAGAAGCACAGGGGAGGAGGAACGGCAAGAGGGGACAGGGTGCGGTGGTTGCTCCCATGTTGGGCGCCTGGCCCTCTTGAGCCCATCTACCCGACACCTATGCCATCAAATCCATCACCTCCTGCCCTTTTTCCTCAACATCACATGGGCCCCTTACGTCAAACTATGTGGCAAGGGAAGCGCTAGTCATCATCACAGAGACTTCAGTTTCTCTCTAACAAGATGCATTTCCCTCTTGTAGCTCCTGGAGGTTTTGTTAAATGCAGAGGTCTAGGGTGGGGACTGAGGGTGTGTATTGCAAATGAGCTTTCTGGTGATCCCAACACTATGGCGATGGGTCAGCAACTGGCAAATTACATATAACCTGAAGACCAGATCTAGCACACCTACTGTTCTTGTCAATGCATTTTATTAGGACACTGCACACTCATTCATTTTACGCTGGTCTAGGGCTGCTACTAAATCACAAAAGAGCCAAGTAGTTGTGAAAGATGAGGAGCCCATAAAGCTTCAATACTTACTCGTTGGCTTCTGTAGAAAACATCTATAGATATGCTCTAGATGACTTATTCCCTGGCCACTCAGCTGGCTTTATTTATTTGTTTGTTTGTATTGAGACAAGGTATTACTATGTCTGGCCTTCAGTTTATTATGTAGCCCAAGTTGGCCTTTAATTCACAAGGATCCTCCTGCCTCGGTCTCCAGTACTGGGATTACAGGTGTGCACCATCATGCCCAGCCCACTCAGCTCTCAACCCTTATCTCTGTTCCACTAACCCACATGGTGGATACACACCAGCCCTTAGTGTCACTCAGGAAGAATTCATCTTTGCAATCTCCAATTGCTACATGCCACAACACGGCATTAGCCCTGTAGCTTCTCTCCACCTATTCCTAAAGCTTCCTGTCAGGGCATGTCTTGCCAGGCCTTCAGGCTCTGCCCTCCATGTCTATCAGGATCATCCTAACCCTTTCTAAACTTAACTTAGACCCTACACTTGAGCAACTTCATAAGCCTCACTTTTTTTTTTTTTTTACAGAACCAGAGACTGAACTCAGGCCCTTGCCGGGCAAGCACTTATTCTACTGAGCTATCTCCCTGGCCCTGCCTCACTCACTTTTAAATTCCTGGCCCACTTCACTTTTTTTGCTCCTTCGTCAAAAGCCCCTCTAGGACCACTACTTCCTCAACCAGATGGCCAGATGGAGAAATATATATATATCTGTGTAGTTGACACCACATCAAAATATGACAGTCTCCTTTGGCTGTTCCTTCTTTCCAGTGCTGGCTCCCTCTCCTGATGGCATCTGCCATGTGTACTTCATAGAGGAATCACAGAAAATTAATAAATTCTTGGCAGAATTTATCTACACCTTCACCTTCTATCCTCTAGGCTCAAAGAAAGACACAACACCCACCTATTCTCAAAGAATCCTTCCAACTGTTTCTAGAGCTGATGCCTCCTGCCAAGTTAGAGGCTGTACTGCATCAGATTTTCCTTTGTTTCCTTACTTTCAAACCCTTCTTCACTATGGCCCCTTAGACTCTTGCTTAAGCCTCTAGCTTAAAGAATAAAACCAAACCAAACAGAACCAATGCCCCTCCTTCTACCCTGTTCCTCCCTTTAGCTACCATTCTCCCTGTCACTCCCCACTTAATCTGAACAGCCAACTTTCTCGCATCAACACTTATCTCACTTCCTTCTCTTCTACCCACTTTTCAATCCACATCAATCATTCTTCTCATCACCCCTTCCCTGAAATGGTGCTGAAAAAGGTCCCTATGACCTCCTAATCACCAAACCCAAAAGCACTTAGCAGTCCTTACACTATTTGATGTTTCTGCTACATCTTGCAATGTGCATTACCCCTTTTTCCAAACCCTTGACTTTTCTGACACTACAACCTCTGAGTTCTTGTATGCTATCTTCTTTCCTTGTAGGGCCCTTTTCCTACTGAAGGCCATTAAACATTGGTTTCCCCAAGGCTCTTCAGGGACCCCTTCTCAGTTACCATTTGTAGCCTCACCAATCTTAAATCTGTCTCTCTACTACTGTTGTCTCCTGACTAGCATATCCAAATGAAGCTGCTACAAACAGTAGACATGTATAACCCAATTTTAAATTTTACACTATGCCCTGTACTTTAAAGGCATCATCTGCCCTTAGTAAGGCAGGTACTCATAATCTTCATGTACAATGAATCCAACCTAGAGCTAAAAAGTGCCCAATGTCACAGAGGTAATAAGAAGAGTTAGGATTCACCACAGGCATGACTAACTCCAAAGGCCTAATGATCTTAGCTGCACTAACGTGCCAAACTACAGGTAACACAACACACACAACCCCAAATTCATCATCCTGTCCCCCCTCTACTCCAAGTGCTTCATTCTGTGTGCTCTGCCTGCCATCCACTTGCCACTGAACTCAGAAGCCTGGACTCATCCCTCTCTTCTCTTTCCCCCTCCCTACATGCTCACAT
>NDGN011555550.1:0-21465 GCA_002564285.1 Tympanoctomys barrerae | reverse complement strand
AGGGATTGAACTCAGGCCCTTGCGCTTGCCAGGGAAGTGCTTATTCCACTGAGGCATCTCCCTCGTCCTTTTCCCAGTATTTTGGAGACAGTGTATCATTACAAAGTTCAGGCTGGCCTTGACCTCACCATAGCCCAGGCCTGCCTTGAAATCCCATGATCTTTGGGCCTCAGCCTCCCAAATGCTATTATTTGAGGCATGCACCTCTACATCAGGCAATTTTCTTAATCTTCCTCCCCCTAACTGTTCTGATCCTCTCACTTTGGCAACTGCAAAGGTTTCCCTGCCTCCCCTCAGCAGCAAGAGTGATCTCTGTAACATAAACTTAAGACTCCTTTTCTGCATTATACACAGAGCTCTGCTCAAACTCCTTAACACAGCAGAACCAGCTTTTCCCACTCCAGTATGGCTACTCTGCCAGGCTTACTTCCATAGCTCTTGCCTCCTGCCTTAGAATGCATAGGCCAGTTTAGCTGCAGTCCCTGAATATGCTCTCCCTCCTCTTTGTTTAAGCTAGCTTGAGCTGGGTTTTCTGACCCTTTCAACCAAAACAGTAACTAAATTAATAGTGTACATGGGGCAGACCAGATCTGACTCAGATTTAAAATTCCTCTTTCTTCTTCCTGTAATGTGTCTCCAATCCTAAGGAAAAGCGACAATAAGAGTTCTCTCCCCCCACTGCCTACTCCGAGCATGACACCTTTCCTCCAGGTATTGATGTCACCAGCTTCACTTGAGAGATCTTGCCTACGAGAAAGTGACTGGCCATACCTGGCTTTGTGAGATACTTCACTTCCTTCTCTTTCCTATAAAGTCCTCACCTGCACAAAGGAACAAGCAACAGTACCACTGCGAAGCTGGTTCAGTAGTGTCTCACAGACAGCAACATCAGGAACACTGGTCACCCCATCTGTGATCACAATGACACCTGAAGCAGGGAACAAAAGACTCAAGACTGAAGACACTGGCCAGACCAAGGTTACAGGGAGGCAACAAACTGATGAGGCCATGGACACATCTGCATCCACCCACCAAGGTGTTTTATATACTTCAAGCACCTTTCCTTTGCCCTCATCTTCCTGTTTATTTCTTTTTGTGGTACTGGGGACTAAGTCCAGAGGCTCCCACCTATCAAGCAAGCACTTTATCATCAAGCTGTATCCCCAGCCTTTTGTTTTTAAACGCTTTGACACAAGGTTTCACTAAGTTGTCTAGACTGGCCTTGAACTTGTGATCCTCTTGCTTCAGCCTCCCAAGTAGCTGGGACTACAGGCATGTACCACCAGGCCTAATCTGCTTCTTCCTCTTGATGTGAGATTGGTCTCCCCAGGTGATATCCACCTCTAGGGATCCTAATGGTTATCAGAGCTGAGGGTACTTGAGATATATACTAGCCCACACAGCATTTTGCAAAGAAGGTGCGATCCCTTCCTCTAGGGCCCACTGTTCAAGGGAACCTCTATTTTTGTCAGTATCATCCCTAGTCTTTCTAGATCCATTTCCCCACTCCCCAAAATAATTTTTCTACTGACCTGCACTAGAGTTTGAGGGCAGTAACTGCAGCGCCAAGATGCCCTGACGAATCATACTGACCAACCCAAGATCAGCTGTCACCATGGAGACTCCCACTTTCCGGCCCAGGGGCTCTCCTGAGTCTGGTGACTGGTCTTCTGCCTGGTCTCAGTAACAAAACAGATAGAACAGGAGAGGTGGCATTGTTGTACCACGCAGAGCAAAGCCAGAATTTATTATTTTCTTCTCACACATGCTAGGTACATGTTCTACCTCTGAGCTATATCCCCAGCCCCTACACCAGAACATATAGCACAGTACTGCCCAGGCCAGACACACTTAGTCCTGTGAGAACCCCAACCCTTGTCTGCAGCTGGGTTCTGCTGTGCTCCAATGGACCTTGAATGGGGAAGAAGCCAGCACCAGGCAAAGCATCAGGCTACGTTGAGCCTATATAGAGCCCCTATCTTTTGCTAAGAAGTTTCCTTTCCCATATTTCCCATCAATGACCACACGGTCTCTGTGAGGCAAAGCATACAGTGGTCCCCGACCATTATTAAATAATTTATAATCAATTAAGTTGTATACAGTTATCAGGCATACAGACTTCCATCTGTCTGGCCAAAATCATGGGATAGAGCAGTCCAGTGAGCTTAAGCAGCTTTATCTTTGAGTAACTACTAACTAGAGATCAAAGCCACCTATGACCACTTTTTTAGAGCCATGGGGGAAGAAGACCCACAAATAAAACAACATAAGCAAATGGCCTTCATGTTCTCTCAGCAGGAATCTTTGGGTAACACTTCTGAGTCACCATCCTCCAGCAGGGGCCTGACCATAAGTGGTCACCAGCACAGCTGTCCTTGGCTTGCTCTGCCCCTGGTTCCTAAGCTTTTTTTGCCCTCCAGCTGTCCTCTTTCCAAGTGGCTTCTGTTCACTTTCTCTCCCACATACCTGGCTCTGGGGATCGTACTGCTGCTGCAGCATAGTGGCCACTTTATCCTCAAAGAGGCAGAGCTGCTCATATACCTGCTGCAGAAATGCCTCACGCTGAGAAGGTTCCAAAAGGCAGCCTTGTACCAGCACCTGAGAGAAGGAAAGCAAAGGCTGAGATAGGAGGGTCTGGGCAGCACTGGACACTGTGTCTCTGCTTTCTCCATTTACTTCCATAGCTCTCCCAGGTGACCCAAACTTTCCAACTGGATGGGCAGATAAGACTTCAGAGCCCATGTGTCCTCTGATCTACTCCAACAACCTAAGCCAGCTAATGGTCCAGCTCCGAGCTCTGACCATTAGTCACTAACCTGGAACCACAGCTTTCCTTGGCCTCTGGCCTCTACCTTGGGCTTCCTCAACCTTCCACATGGGGGTGCTGTAAGACTTTCCAGTTCTTAGGGGAGGCGACCTGTAAACTGTCCTAACTCAGCCCAGCAAAGCTTTTTATTATAACTAACACTTTTTAAAAATTCTTTTTGACCTCTAACTACACTGCACACAGAAGCTATTGTAGATCTTTCCTTTTTTTTTTTTTTTTTTAAAGCTCAACAGCCTCCTTTTATTCCCCCATGAATGTTCCCAGCTTCTCCTTACCCTTAGCAGGCAACTTGTACTCCCTCTTCACACACAGTGGCCACTATGATGCAGCAAAAAGTCAGGTCATTAAGAACTACCAGTTTGTCTGTTCCTGTAATCCCAGTGTTCAAGAGGCTTAGCCAGAGGATCATTACAAAGTGTGAGGCCAACCTGGGCTACAAAGAAAGTTCAAGGCCAGCCTAAGCTACACTGTGAGGTCTTGTCTCAAAACAAACAAACAAACAAACAAACAAACAACTGAACAAACAAACCCCAGCTGACTCTACTGGAGGGCAGGGTGTACTACTCTAGGTGTACTACTCTATCTCTCTGAAAATCACCCTCCAGGCTCTGAAGAAAGGATTTCCTCCTTCTCTTTTTCTTTAAGGCCACTACACTTATCTTGAACCTTTTGTCCCTCTACTGCAGCTCCATTCTCTCCACACAGGCTCCTGACCCCTGTAGACAGGCCTAGCAGCCTTTGCAGTGGCCCTGAATTTCACCCTTCTTTTCCTATCACCACCCTATAAGCTGTCCCACATGCCTGCTTTTCTCCCTGACTCCTGCTCTCCTATGGAACAACTTCTTTATTCTCTATCAGGATACTGTCCACTCTACAAGCATGAGAGAAGACAAATGGAAGCCAAGAAGTGGAAGAGCTGGAGCCATAGATGGATGAAAAAAATGTTCATCTCTGTATTGTTTAGAAGAGAAAATTGTGGTACAATCCAACCGTCTAAGAGGTTGGCTAAATATATCAAAATGAAATAGGATAACTTATTAAGTTGTCGTTACAAACCATGTTTTCAAAGAATATTTTGTGACATGCACTAATGCGTATGTTATTAAAAAGGATACAAAGACATGTATCTGATGGTTCTGCTCTCTTTGAATGGAGAACAATGAGGGAGAGCAACACACATTTACTAGATTACAAGGAAATTCCATGAAATGTTAACACTGGTTTTCCAGAAGTATTAAATTGTGGATGTGTTTGTTTTTCCTTTATTTTTCAATACTGAGTACAGAACCCAGGGCCTTCACAATGACCCACATCCCTGGCTCTTTTTATTTATTTTAAGACAGGGTCTTATCACGTCACTAAAATGCTCAGATGGGGTTTAAACTTGCATCAGCCTTTCAAAAGCTGAGATTACAATTGTGCAGCACCACCTTAGGCTATTTCTTTATATTTCAATGTAGCTTTTAAGGTACATGTATTATAAACGAAAGGTTTTTTTTTTCCTTTTTAGAACAGTTTGAGACATCTTTTTTATTTTCTTAAATTTTACTAACACACGTTTGCAGTAAGCTCTTCATGGGGGATTTGGCAAGAAACATCCTGAAGGAATTACAGGAAAATGTGGGGCTGACTCAGGGACGACAAATCACCATGCGGGCTAAGCTAAGAAATCCATTCCTTCCTCGCAGTTGTGGTCCTAGCTCAGGCCGCATCCTCACTCCACAGTGCAGCAATCTGCCTGCTCTTGCCACATCCACACTGTCTCCTAGCCCACGTTCTGCACCAGCCACAAACAAATGTGGTCTTTCTTGCATACAAACCTGATCTTGTCACCGTCTACTCAAACCTTTCAGTGCTGCCCTGTTATCTATGGCACATGGTTTTAATAGCTAGCATTCTGCACGTTTTCTAAGTGCCAGGCACTCTAACTGTTTGACAGGTATTAAAAATAATTAATAATTAATACAGGTACTGTTAATACCCAATTAGAAAAAAGATCCAGGTGTAGAGTGAGGTTTAAATAACTCATGTAAGGGAGCACAGCCAGTATGTGGCACACCTACCTACGGGCACACTGCCAGGAGGCAAACACAGGCAAAGATTCAGGGCTATTAACCACTACACTGAACTCCTATATAGAAAAAGGACAAACTTCTAGCATAAAACATTTAGCCTTTTGTAGCTGCCCTCCATTTCAGTCTCCAGTCTTGTCTTTACTACAGTCTTCCCACACTCACATTTTACCATTAAAACTGAACCATATACCCCATCCTAAAACACTGGCAACTGAGACATAGTCCTTTGCTGGTGTCTCTGCTTGAAAAGGCCATCTATTCTTTGTTGGATGGTTAGCCTCAATTCTTTCTCTATGACTCAGTTCAATTACTGCTTCATCTAAGACTATCCTACTGCTGGCCCAGGCTTAGTTGGATGTTTCCTCTTGGTGTTCCCACAGCACCCAAGTCAAACTCAACAGTGTTTTTATCGCATTCAACTAAAATTACCTCCTTTAATATCAGCCTCCTGCTCTAAACTTTCAGCTCCTCCCATCAGGACAGGACAAGGTCTGTGTCTCTGGGACCCAACCTGGCTCTGGCATCAAGCAGGCTTCAGTCAGTGTCTGTCAAGTGGAACTAAGTTTTAAGTGATAACATAACACTCATGCTCCCCATGCCTTGCTTCTAGGGGCCTGCAAAGCCTGGCCTCTGTCTGGGGATGTGGCCTACAACCACCAGGCTAATGGCTATAGTAGAAGAGCACATTAGACTCAGGCAGAAGGCTGGTAGTCCCTGCCCTGGCACCTGGCATACACCAGCTGTATTTATTATGTGTTTCCAACCTTCAGCTGCTACTCCTGATAACTACCTCTCAAGAAAATGTGATGGCTAAGGTGACAGTATAGCCATCAAGATGGTTTCAGGGAAAGCCCCTACCAAGGGGTAGAAGAAAGTTATGAAAAAATGAGGGGAAACTGGGCCAAGCCTCATCTAAGTCCAAAACAGATATTCTAGTCACAGACTTGGCCATTCTCCAAAAGGAGTGTCTTGTGAGAGGCTGCCTGGATGGTGGATAAACCCTGCAATTATCTACATGGTCAGCATTCCACCCAACAGTTCACAGGACCCTCAGGGGAAAGACCTTGTTCTGTTCTATAAAGAAACTATATTTGGGGTATTTGTAGTATTTCAAAATCACAAAACCATTCCAAAGGATCTGCTCCTGGGTTTGTGCCAGGAGTCAGCACACTGGAAACCATCTGTTAGAACTAAAGGAGGCAGGTAGGGAAAGGAGGAAATAGATGTCCAGGAGCCAGAACCAGAGATTCATAAGATGGGTGAAAGGGCAAATTGCTCAGTCAGTGTCAATGACCTAGAGTACATGGGGTGGTTCTTTAGAACTAGAAGAATGTTGTCTCTCCAAGGGGAGAGGGGCTCATGGGAAAAACTTGGAAAGATTCAAGAAGCTAGCAGAGCTGGGGACTCGGGTATAAAGAGGAGTGATAGGGGCAGAACTGGTTGGTAGACTGTCTAAAATTCCCATATAGGCCCAATCTTTTGACTGGCCTCAGCCATATAATTTTTTTTCTTTAGATATGGTCTCACTATATAGCCCAGTCTGGCCTTGAAGTCTAGGTGATTCTCCTGCCTCAGCCTCCTGAGTGCTGGGATTAGAGGTGTGCACCATCATGTCCATCTGCCTCCGCCATACTGAGTGAAAAGTAATTGTCTTCAGCTGCATATACAATATATAATATAGTTGGTGTAGACAAGTAACAAAGCTTCTCTTTTTTATATATGTTATTATAACATAAAAAAAAAAAAAAAAAAGAGGGCAAGCAGCCTCTGTACTGTAGGCTGGACACTCCAGAAAGGGTATAACCTTGTAGAGACACTACCTGATGAGACTGGAGGCCAATAATGGAGGAGTAGGCCTGGATAGTCACGTAGATCTCGGGCTGGAAGTCGATGCAAGATCCAGGCACTCGGAAGGGCCGAAGTAGCCCACCTAGGCAGCGGGACAGCGCATGGAAAACTTCATCAAACAAGATCTCCCCTGTGGAATCATCCTGAAAGCAATATAGATAAAGAGCTCTCAAATATGTCCAAAGGCAACCCCCTAGGCAAAGGGCCATAAAAAGCAGCTTCCAAGGGTCAGCCTGAGACTTTTTTTTTAATGTATTTGGAGGGTCAGCCAAATAGCTGAGCAGAGGGGCTGGCGGTTAGATGCCTGGGCCTGCCCTGCCGGCCCCACCTCCGGGGCACACTGAGATGACAACTGAGACTGGGTGTGGTAGCCAATGTCTATAATCCCAGCTCTTGGGAGGCTGTAGACAGGCAGATCACTACAAATCCAATCTAGTAGTGGGACCCTGAACACCCTGTAGATCCTTCCCTAAAATACAAAAAATAAAAAAAAAAAAAAAATAAATGTATTTGGTACAGGGTTCACTGCACAGCTCCAACTTGTAGAGATCCTTCTATTTTCAGGCTTCCCAGTGCTGGGATTATAAACTCAGTGCGCCTGGGAGTAGGGCCAGTGCAACATGCAGTACCGGAGATTGAACTCAGGTCCCTGAGCTTGCCTAAGCAGGCACTTAGTCTGCTGAGCTATCTCACCAGCCCCCAAGCCTTCTCTTATGATTGATTACATGGTCAGATTCAATGCGACAGTGAAATGGGATCCTGTGTGTTTGCCATTCCTTTGTAAGCCGGTCTTCTTCCCACAGTGGGATGCTGGGACCTGTTTCTCCCTTTGACCTTGCTTTCTCCTCACTCCCCACCCATCCCACTACCCACTATCACCCTCCAACTGCTTACCACAATGCTAGTAGATGGACTAAGGTCAAGCTCAATGACAAATCGATACTGCCAAGCCAGGAAGGTGACCCGTGTGGAAGGTACGAGGAGGAATGGCCTCGGGACCACTGGTTCATCTGGCTGCCACCCAGGAGGGAGGACGCTGAGGACTTCCAACTCCTGCTCAGACTGAAGCTGACAATTAAGATGGAAGAAAAAAAAGTAAAGGGTCAGGAATGGGCCACCACTTTCTTTCCAGAGTCATTTGGTCACTTAGTGGCTGGGAGGTTGTATAAAATGCACTTAACCTCTTTAAGCCTCAGTGCCCTCATTTACAAAATGGAAATGATCCTAATACTAACCTAAGTGCTATTGTGTGGATCAAGAGAAGTCATGCAGATGAGGTGCTCTTTGGACCTGTGCTCTACACCCAGAGTAACCAACTACTGGTTCCACCTCCCATAAACCAACAACATGCTCTTCACCCCATTATCTGGAGGAAGTCATGAACCAGTCTCCCTGTGGGCAAGGTCACTGGCCCCTTCTCCACTTACAGCCCATCTTTCCTGTCTAGGCCTTACCAGTAGCTCCTGAGGTGTGGCCTGCACAGTTTGATGCAGGTGATTGAGGAACCAGGCCAGGCGAACATTTCGGGAGATTCGATAGTCCTTTTTCATTAACAGGAACACCTGCCCAGCTTCTTCCACCTAGGGGCAGAGACATTGATACACTGCAAAAAAAAATGTACTGCGTTCCCAGAAGACCCAGCTCCTATGTGAGTGACTTCCCCAAGAGCGCACAGTCAGAGGCAAGCAGCAGAAGTGAAGTTTCTTCTTGTCACCACACAAAGCATTCCTAGCTTGCCATTCTTAATTCTCTTCCCATTGTTTCACAGACTTCGATGATACATGACCTTCCCTCATGCTTCCACAAATGCTTATGTGAGTTTTCCTACTAACTAGCAATCTTTTGTTTTGTTCTGTTCTGGAAACAGGGTCTCCCTATGTAGTTCAGCTTAGCTTTGAACCTACTATGTAGCCCAAACTGAATTTGAACTCTTGGTAATCCTCCCACCTCTGCCTCCTGAGTGCTGGAATTATAGGTGTGCACCACCACGCACAGCTCAGCTAGTAGCTCTTCAAGGCAGGGATTATGTTTGTTTTATTTTTTGTGCTCTTATATTTGCCAAAAGGATTCAAACATGATACCCAAAATGTGATACCCTAATATGCCAGACAGTTCCTTTTTAGTTTTTATTTTATTTATTTATTTAGGGTAGTACTAGGGATTGAAGTCAGGGCCTTCACTTAGAGCTACATCCCCAACCTGTTTTTGAGATGGATATTACTAAGTTGTCCAGGCTGGGCTTGAACTTGCAATCCTCCTGCCTCAGCTTCTCAATAGTGCTAGGATTATAGGCATGTGCCACCCTGACTGGCCCTCCTAAGTCTTGACCATAGTAGGCATTGGAGAAATTGTCAGAGTGAACAGAAAACCTCCTAAACCAAAACCAAACCTCTGTGGGTCACAGTCTCTACTTGCTATAACCTCTCTGTTGTCACCACCCTAGTTCTTGTCCTGCATTGCCTCGTAGGTGGTCACTTGAACAGTGTTCTAACAAGCACTAAATCTTTTGTCCTTCCACTACATACATCCCACCAAAGCTTGACTCAGGAGGAATGTGACACTCTTGTCTATAAATACAAATATGACAAGTGTACTCTGACAGGAAGAAACCTGACGCTCTGTCAGGAGTGCCAATTCTATCAGTCCTTTACCAGTTCACTGAATCCTGCCTGAGCAGCAGCCTTCGAGAGCCCCACTAGGGGTTTTCCTGTCTTCCAGCTCCTGCACCCCCGCAGATAAACTTGCTTAGACTTCCAGAGGAAGTTAGGATCAACTGGCCTGAGCTTCCCACTACCTTTCTTCCTTTACTCTTTGTTGTTCTAGACAAATCACACCTTTCTCCCCTATGTCCCTGACTGGTGAGGGGAAGGATACCAGTTGTAAGAACTAAAGAGAGGATATAGAAGAGAAATGAATAGAAATCAATGATTGCCCATTGAGAAATATGATGTGAAAATAAGTTTTAAAAAACTGTTCTTCTAAAGCAGGGCAATATGCACAGAGAAGATACTGAAAAAAACACCCCCAAAGCAGCAAGAAAGTCTGCCTGAAGGAGTGTGGACAGCAGAGAGGCAATGTCCCAGGATGTAGAGAAATCTTTCTTCTGCAAGATAAAAGGCAAGCATAAAATAAAACTAGGAACAAACACTGGGAAATGGCAAAGATGGCAAAAAAGAAAAACTCGCATCTATTGGACGTCAAAGATATACTTAACAGTACTCTAAAGAGGTTAAATGCAAAAATGTCAGATTCATAGCCTGGACTTGGATTCCAGTTTCACCACTTAACTAGCTATGAAACTGTCGAAAAGGTACATAATTGCTTTAGGTCTCAATATCTTCATTTGTAAAATGGAAGTAATACCAATATCACTCTTAAGTGCTGTTAGGTGGGTTCAGGGAAATCATGCAGATGCAGTGGTCAGAACAGTGTCTGGTATTTAGTAAAAACAAATAAAAGCTAACTTTTATTTAATAATAAATAAACTATAGACTATCACCAGGTTCAATACGAGGTCTCTGGGTAAATTTGTTAAGCCTTCATGGCAAAACATGTAACGGAAATCTCAAGACCAAAAGAGGCAACTAAGTACTAAGTAGTAGGTTTAGCGATTAGAAATCAAACCAAGGCCTGACGAGCACATCAGATGATAAGCAAAGCTCGTCTACTGCAAGTGACAAATGGCTAAAAATTGGACTGTTTTATCTATTTCTCTCTTAAAAGCAGGTTAAAAAAATTGAAACAGTGACAAAAAGGAACATGATGGGGTAAGAAACAGTATTTTGACAAAATTAAAGGTTAAAATCTACTGCCCTGTTTTACCCTGTGCTAAAGTAGGCTCTGGCTAAGATTTTAGGTTTTATCTTGAGAACAAATCCAAGCTAGTGCAGGGTTTCAGCAAGACAGTAATAATGTGGTCAACGTTTAAAAAACATTATTTTTTCTCTTCTGGCTAAGTGATTAGAATGGCCCTCTGAGAATCAGAGGGGCTAACAGTGGTCTAGGTCAGAACTAATCAAAATAGCCCTTCTGTGAACTGCTTGAAACTGTCCCCAGTTCGATAAGCAGTGGTGCCAGTATGCAAAGCTATTGCTGCCTTTCATTGAGAAAGTCTTAGGGGGTGAAAATAAAAGTCAGCTGAACTAAACAGTGAGTTTAGTTGGATTTTAAGAGGTCACCACGCTAGAACAGACCAGAACTAGGCAAGCTCTTAGGATATAACAGAAAACAAAAACACTCAGGCCAGTGAGATAGCTCAGCATTCAAAGTGCCTGCTTAGGCAAATGCAGCGACCGGGGTTTGATCCCTGGCACATGCCATGCTGGTCCCACTCCCAGACCCGTGAGCCCAGAGACCATGCTTGGCGGCACACGCTTGTAATCCCAGCACTAGGGAGGCTGAGACAGGAGGAACACTATGAACCCAAGCTACGTAGTGAGACCCTGTACCAAATACATTTAAAAAAGCAAACAAACAAACAAACAAACAAAAAACCACTCATTCTAGTTCCTTAAACTTATCTATTAATAGAGAACAAAACTATTAATCAAATAATCATTTTAATTGTTGTATTACTACAAAATGAATAACATTCTGAAGGGTAAAAACATGCCTCTACCACAAGTAACAAAGTAGCCTGACCTAGGTTAGAAATACTTACGATTAAGCAGGACTATTACTAAGTGGGAAGGGAATAGGGGTCACCACAGTGGAAGGAGGGTAGAGATGCATGCTATACTTTCTTTAGATTATTAGTTAGCAAGTGCTAAATTTTACTACTGTGCAGCTGCCTTTTCACTACCATATCCCTGGTATTGTGAATGACACACTGACTTATCCAAGGCTAAACTGACATCTACAGTACCAATCAGTTTTTATAGAATCTATCTTCTTGAACCAATGAACATCTGCCTACCTTTTTAATAATATTTCTCTTATATATGATTCTACAAAGCCAAAGCTTCCTAAATTCTCTTCACATTTAGGCTGTATTTTATCAGAGCTGGAAGACTTAATAATTTAAGCAGCCAGAATGGTGTTTTTCAAAGTGGGACCCAAGGACCAGTTGCATCAGAATCACTTGAGATGTTAGTTAAAATGCACACTGGATTCCTGGGCATCACCACACAGCAAGTGAAATGAGAGTAACAGCTCAATGATCTACATTTTAACAAGCTCAAGTGATTCCTCCATATTACTCTTTAAGAACCCTTGAATTCATTGTTTTCACAGTATCCACATTCATATAGAGCTTTAAATCCCTCTTGAGTCTGAAGCGCATTCTTCTTGGAGTAATGGGACAAAGACAAAGCCTGCTTCGAATCTGAAATGCAAATCTTGTCTATTACTTTTTCACCTAGGTGCTTGCTTAAATTTTCCAGGCCCTAATTTCCTCGATAATGTGGGTAAGAATATCTTCAGAGGGATGTTGTTGCAGTTAAACAGTCACGCAGCAACAATGCACAGGAAGGCTGTCACTGTGTAGAATATTTATCGAGGCCTATATACCATTTATGCCAAGATGAATATACCATTACCAGGCACTGTGCTGCATACCAGTGAAACCCAAATGCATGAAACATGGCCTAATTAGTTTTCTGGGTTTGGGATCTGCCTGTTTAAGGTCTGAATTATTTCTTGAGCTTTCTCTAACCTATGTGCTATCTTCTGTTAACAGACTCCCAGTAAGTAATGCAGACCCTTACCATCTTCCTGAACTATCAGAAGTCTCCTTACCACTATACTTACACCGAAGTCCTAAACCTCTAGCCTGGCCACAAGCTGAAGCTTTAACTTTTTCCAAACCCTCCCTGCCCCATCAGTGCTCAGGTAAGAGCACATACTCAAGTGTTTCCAGCACCTAGGACTAAATGCTGGTTCTGCTGCTTATTAGCTACATGGCTTTGGTGCACATTTAACCTGTGCCTTGGTTTCTTCATTGGTGAATAGGGATAACAGTGCCTATTTCAAATCCTATTTCATGAGGATTTGCTGAGAATTAGATAGTCAACTTCAATGTCATTTTCTGAGGCTTCCTGATTCCCTCCCTGCCCCAGCCTCTGAATGAAGTAGGTTAAATGCCCAGTTAAACTCTTAAACATTTTATTCATTTCTTTGAAGTACTCAATTATCATAATTCAATGTCTATCAAAAAGATAAGGATCATGTCTATCTTAACACCTGTCCGTCCTGACCCTTATAGTTAGGATGATTCTCAGTCCATAGCAGCACTTATAAACTATCTTAAGTATCTGATATCTACATAATCTTGTAAGTCTAAATCTACCCAACTTTTCTCTCAAGGTTTTTTTTTTGATGTGGTACTGGAGACTGAACCCAGGTAATCTCTATTGCTAAACTACATCCCAAATCCTTTTTTATTTTTTGAGACATGTTTTGCTAAGTTGCTCAGGCTAGTCCTGAACTTGTAACCCTCCTTCCTTAGCCTGGAGTATCTGAGACTGTAACAAGCATGTACTGCTACTTTCTCCTGGGATCTTCTAAAAGCCACTTTTCTATGCTCAGAGACAGAATTATACTCATTTTACCTTGAGATAAAACTTGCAGAAATGCAAATCAAGAACAAGTACAGGCTGCAGATATAGCTCAGTGGTAGAGTGCTTGCCTAGCATGGGAGAGACCTTGGGTTTGACTCAAAACTAGGAAGTGCTTAACTTTCACCTGTCATCTATTTCTTACTTCCTTATATGGCCATTAAAAAAAAATTAACATTATGTATGTGGCTTCATTACATTTATATAGGACATTATTATTTTATTTTACTCATTTTTTGAGACAAAGTCCCACTATGAGTTCAAGTTGGCCTTGAACTCACTATGTAGCCCAGGCTGGCTTTAAACTCACAGTGATCCTCTTGCTCCAGCTTCCCAAGTGGTGGGACACCATGCCCATCACAACAGTATTACTAAGACCATCCACCTAAAAGGTGTATTGTATTTCCCTCAAATACTCTCAATGTCTTCTCATATTAACCCATATGGAAACATTTTCCAAACTTTTCAAGAGTTATTGTCAATAGTGAAATTTTTGAAGCATTGGCTATTCTACCACCCTAGTGAACATGCCCGATGCTTTTAAGTAGGACAGTTTCCTAAAAAAAGACCATATGTTGGCTATCATTACACCAAATCCTAATGAAGTGGACATCTGTTACCCTGTGGTTACTTTATTTATATTATAAACATTATGGTTAAGAAAAGGAAGACTGTCAAGACTCTGAGGCAGGAAGATTGAAAGCTTGATGCCAGCCTGGGTTACACTGTACAAGGAGTTAAAAGCCAGCCTAGTCTGCATAGGGAAACACTGGCAGAAATGACAAACAAATGGAGTCCTAGTCCTGATACTGAGCACCTTGGGACAGGCCAAATAGCTCAGGGGATTAAAGCACAAAGTGGGGGGGGGGTGATTCCCGGGCCTGCCATGCCGGTCCCGCCCACAGAGCATGCTGAGATGGCAATTGAGACTGGGTGGTAGAGTATGCCTGTAATCCTAGCTCTTGGGAGGCTGTGAACAGGAGAATCACTATGAGTCCAATCTAGTAGTGACACTCTGAGCACCCTATAGACCCTCCCCCCCAAAAGAAAACAAACCGAGGACCTCTGTAATTTTTTGTGTACGTGATACTAGATGTTGAACAAGATCTTTAAAAAATTTATATTTAGGGTGAGGCAGGAGGAACACCCTAAGTTCAAGGTCGGCCTGAACTACATTTAATGGAATCTTATCTCAGAAAACGAAAATAAACAGTTTTTTTTGCTTGGCAAATGGGAAGAACACCAAAAGATGGAGGGAAAGAAGCAGGAGAGAATAATTAAGATTTATTATGAACACTATCAACTCTCCAAGATGAATGTAATTATCATTGCTACACATATGTACCAATAAAAAAATATGAATTCAAAGGTTTAGTAAATGCTTCAGCTAATATGAAGAATAAATTATAGGCATGGCTCATTTGAAGTGCAAAAATAGATAAGACACTACTCAAATCCTATTAAGTCGACCTTCCTTTCCACTATAGGAGATGCTATATGACAAATTTCTAGAATAATCCTTTTCCTTTTGTGATGAGATATTTACTTGCCAGGCATATAGTAGACATTTAATAAGTGTTAGCTTTTATTATCATTATTATTATTCTTGAGACTGGCAATTATTTTTAAGAGTTGACACAACTTGATTTAGGTCTTATTCTTCAGAATTCTTGTCTGAATTTAAACATTTTAACTATTGTTAATCCAGTAAGTCCCTTGCTCCAAAAGCACTATTTAAAATACTTGCATCCTAGATACTACACATTTGCCATTGTTGCTAATAACATTTATTGTTATTGTAAAATAATTTGTTTAAATTTTGAGATAGTTGCGCAATTTTATTACTCAACAGTTCTATGCCTGAACTTTCTTGACTGAAACATAGGGACAGCAATGTTTACTTCATAGGTTGAGAAGATTGCTGTCAGTAAAGTCTGGCATGCAGTAAATCGTAAACAAGTAATCACCACTACCTGTACTGATTTGCATATCCCTTCACTCATCCCAACTAGGATATTTTCCATCCAAATCTGAGTTCGCTTAGATCTTCTAATTCCCAAAACTCCGCCACTCCCCAACTGAGTATCCATAGGTAAGAGATGTCTTTGACGTCTCACTTTTCTTCTCTGTAGAACAAATATCATCCCCTTCCTCGCACAAGTCTGCATGACACAACCTATTAAAGTTCCTTACATGGGACTTAGCATTTAACAGGGGCTTCATATGTCCTTTCTGGTTTAATACATGTGATCGTCACAACACAGTATATATAACAAATACTTTACAAAAAAGGAAACAGGGTCTGGGAAGTTAAAACATGCCCGTGATTGCGCACATAGATTAAAAACGGTGGCGCCAACATCGAACGAGGTCTCCTTCCGCTTCCAATGTTTTTTGCATGAGACCAAAGCTGCTTTTCTAAAAGCAGGAGTGCGGCTGGACCCGTATTAACGCGTCATGTCGATTGCATTTCAATGCTTGAGGAAATGCAGAAACCGGCAAAGTTAGCGTACTGCCGTGTTGTCCGATGCAACTGCAGTAAGTAACCAACGCACAGGTTTGGTACTACCGCTGCTATTAGGTCAAAGGGTCGGAGGCGCGGAGGGAATTTCAGTAAACAAACTGAAGAACTTCTCCTCTAGGCTCCCAGCGAAACTGCGGACCGTGAGGCAAAAGCTCGAAGGTCTGGCCTTCGGGGCAGGCCGGGCCCCGCAGAAGCTACGCGGGAGGGCGCCACACCTGCCCTTCGGATCCTCCCCCTCGGGTCGCGGGGCCCAGCGCCGGCCCGCCCGCCCCTCACCTCCGGCTCCGGGCGCTCCGAGGCCATCACACAGCCCTCCCGCGCCGGCCGGGCTAAGGAGGTAGTTCCACGTCTGACCTCTGACCCGGTTACCTCAGCGCCCCGTAGGAAACGGAAGTTGGTGGGCGGGCCGAGTTCTGAGCGTTCTGATTGGCGGACGCGGCCCTCTCCGCCGGGACTGAGACACCGGAAGAGGAATTCGCGGTAAGCAGCGTAGGCCGCCGCAATGCAGGTGAGAGCCGGCGTGGGCCTACCGGCGGCTAGGGACCGTCAGGGATTGGGACCGAGAGTGGGCTTGTTAAGACGAGTGAGGAGCTGCAGAGCCCACAGCTGTTAAAGGAAAAGACGGTGGGAAGGAGGAGGCGAGGTAGCTAGAAAGGAGCGGCACCGATGAGAGGTAGCAGACAGAGTGCTGGGAGAGGAAGAGACTTGGCTGAGTCGAGATAATGAAGACAGCACTGCCTTGCGGGAGTGTGGGAAGGGATCCAGTTGTCATCTGAGACAATTGAGGTGCAGGAGAAGAAAAGATGGCTCGAGAAAGTGACGGGCTAACTCAGCCCGAGCATGGCCGTAGGATGCAGATGTAATTGGGGATCTGTAATTGGAGAGAAGCCCGGGAGCAAAAAGGAATTGCGGTTGCAGAGACTAAAAGCTAAGCTGTCTATTATCTGGGGGTGTGGGTGGAACCCAGGATCAAACCCCTGACAGGCACACTAAAGTGTGCAAGACTGTTTTGCATCATTCAGCCCAGGTTGCTAAGGGTGAAGAAATAGAGCAAAGCGGGAGACCAGACGATGAGGAGGAAATGCTTTGCAGGCATCCAGCATTTAACAGTGTTTTGTCTAGTGCACAGAAATGTGTCACGGTTTTCTTTTTCTTTCTTTTTTTTTTTTTCTTTTGCGAACCCGGGGATTGAACTCAGGTCCTTGCGCTTGCCAGGGGAGCGCTTATTCCACTGAGCCATCTCCTCAGCTCTGGTTTTGTTTTTCATTTGTCGGTTAGCTTCTTGCACCAGGTAGCCTCTCAATAAAATATTGATGGATCAGCTGAGCTTATGAAAGGGGCTCAGAAGTACAGAAATAAATGAGTGCTTATTAAAAGAGAGCAAGAAGGTTGGAACATCAAATACTGAGGATAAATGAAGAGCTGTGGGGCCAGGCAGAAAGAATACTGAGATGTTATTCAGAGAAAGTTTCATCCATGGGCAGATTTTTCAGAGATTGTATGGTTGACAAGAATAGCCAGGCTGTCAAAATAGATTGTAAGACAGGAAAAAAGTGTGCATGTGCTAGAGAGGTGTGGAGGCATTAGCCTGATGAAAATTTCTCAGTGATGTAGAGTTGGATATGTCTAAAAGAGAAAAACACTCAGGAGTTGGGAGGTGATAAGAGAAAGATTCTGTTGATAGGACTTGAGGTCAAAGTTCTATCAACTTGAGGTCGAAGTGAACAGGTTGAAAGGTGTAAGGTTGATGCACTCCATAACCCAAATACCAAAGATAGAAAACATCCTAGCTTGTTAGCATTCTTCTGTGTGTATCCTATTCACATTTATTCCAGTAACCAACCTGTTCCTATTGGTGCAGAGGGAGGAGAAGCAGCTTGAGGCATCATTAGATGCACTGCTGAGTCAAGCAGCTGATCTGAAGAACTCACTGGGGAGTTTCATTTATAAGTTGGAGAACGAGTATGACCGGCTGACCTGGTAAGGGTGGCCTGGACAAGGATGGGGGGAAGGGCGAACAGGACTGGACCTCATATAGCTGTACATTTCTATTGATGTAGCTGTTTATCTTTTGCAAACATCTTTGATTTGGAAAGAGTCAGGTTGCCTAACATTTGATAGATGAAGTATGGTTTAGGACTGCCATGACAAGGAAATAGACAAATGCCCAGTTTCTCAACCCATGTTGTTTTTAGTTTTTAATTCTTACCCTTTAACTTCTCTGGCATGGAGGGCCTGTATACTGGATCTCCTTTCACAGATGTGGTTGAGTCTTAGGTCCAACCTACTGTACAGTGGTAGCTGCTATTCTAGGCCAGGAAGGAAGCTTTTAACCAGTTTCTGAGTTTTCAATTGTACCATTTTAGTCATGATTCCTATTTTGCCATTGCTCATCCCATTTGGACTGTGACCTGCCTTTTTCATGCCGTCTATGTCAAAAACTAAAAATGTGAACCTATTTCCTAACCCCATTGTCACTGTTAGCCAATCTAGTTCATGCTAAGCTAGTCATAGTTCTATAAGTCTTGGGTATGATCTGGGTAATTTTACCCTAAAGGACCTCTTAGAGATTAGTTTGCATGGAAGGAGTGAAACATCCTGACATCTTCTTACCACCCCCAGGCCCTCTGTCCTGGATAGCTTTGCATTGCTCTCTGGACAGTTGAACACTTTGAACAAGGTCTTGAAGCATGAGAAGACGCCACTGTTCCGTAACCAGGTCATTATCCCTCTAGTGTTGTCTCCAGACCGAGATGAAGATCTCATGGTAAGAAGAGAAAAGGCTACAATTTGAGAAATAAGTTCTTAGGTAAAAGTCTTGAGCACAGTTATTGATTAGTTATTCTAGAAATTCTCAATATAGGGTAACATGTGACAGTAAGAAGCAAGGACTGCATTTTGAAGGCCTTGGGTTTTGTCCTTCTGGGAGCGGGGGAGCCTCTCCCAAATAGTGCTGGAGAAACCCTAAGGCCTTGTGTCATCAAGACAAGAATGCTTCTCTTCTACTATCTCAAAAACAGGTTCTTTTGTAACCTTTGTTTCTTCAGGTTTTGATGAAAATGTTGCAGAGAGAGAGGGGAGTTTAATTTTAGGTCTATATGAAGTAAGCATATGAGAAGATAGAAATCACAGATGAGGTGAAGGGCATTGTGTCATTGCAGTGAAGAGCATCTAGGGTAGCTTGATGTTGTGTCTCAGGTTGTTTTCCCTGAAAAGAAACTGTTTGGGTCTTCTTGGAGGACATAGTGGGATTAAATAAACTCTGGGTTACAGCGGCAGACTGAAGGACGAGTGCCTGTTTTCAGTCACGAAGTGGTCCCTGATCATCTGAGAACCAAACCTGACCCTGAAGTCGAAGAGCAGGAGAAACAGCTGACAACAGATGCTGCCCGAATTGGTGCAGATGCAGCTCAGGTTGGACCCAGTCGTTGCTGTTTCCTCACCCCCACCCCATCATGAGAAGCAAGTACAGTTGGTTATATCTAAGTTACCACTAGAAGAGTAAAGGTAAAAACTTTTTCACAATCACTTTCTGCCAAGCTAATTGCTAAACTAATGTGTGTTACAGAAGCAGATCCAGAACTTGAATAAAATGTGCTCAAACCTTCTGGAGAAAATCAGCAAAGAGGAGCGAGAATCCGAGAGTGGAGGTAGGCAGCAACTGGTGGCAGAACAGACGGAAAGATGTGAAAGACTGCTAGAATAATAATAGTGGTTTGGGTAGGTAGTAAAGACAATAGGAATGAACTGGCTAGGAAAGGGTTTCCATCCATGCTCTGGGCCTTTTGTATATAATGTCAGCCCTGGAACAGGTAAAGGAAATGGACAAAGTGAAAAGGAAGAATACAGAAATGGACTTGAGGGTCTTCTGGCTCATCCTGTAGGATATGAGGAAGTGTGGCTGCTGCTAAAGTTAGAATTCCAAGTCCTGGCAATCACAGGTCCTCCAGCTGCTAGGTTCAGTCCAGGGCTAGACATACACTAAAGGGTCTCCACTTTCTCTTCAGGTCTCCGGTCAAACAAACAGACCTTTAACCCTGCAGATACCAATGCCTTGGTGGCAGCAGTTGCCTTTGGGAAGGGGCTGTCTAATTGGAGACCTTCAGGCAGCAGTGGACCAGGCCAACCAGGCCAGCCAGGAGCTGGGACAATTCTTGCAGGAACTTCAGGACTACAGCAAGTACAGATGGCAGGAACTCCAAGCCAGCAGCAGCCAATGCTTAGTGGAGTGCAGATGGCTCAAGCAGGTCAACCAGGTAAGGTGACAGGAGTTGGAATGTAGCTGATTTTGCTCCTTTCCTTTGCTATGTTATGGCTCAGAAAAGTTTTTAGCAATAAAGAAAACCCTTATCTGAGACTTTGAACAAGTAGCAGTGAACAAGGAAAAACTGAGTAAAAGAAACTGCTCTTAGGCCAGCCATAGTGGTACATGTCTATAATCCCAGTTCTCAGAAGGCTGAGGTAGGAGGATTACTGTGAGTTCAAGGGCAGTCTGGGCTACATAGTGAGTTTAAGGCTAGCATGAATTACAGTGAAACTATCTAAAAAGAAATTCCACAAAAAACAAAAACAGAAGAACTGTTCCCACCCCATCTCAGACTTCTGTCTCAACTGTCCTATCCCATTTGCTCTTGTTTAGTGTAGGGGGTAAGTGTTTCTTTTTAGGGCAAGAGATAAGTGGTCAGATCATAAAACACTCTGCCAGATGCACAAGAATTAATAAGCAGGCAGTTTGCCAGGCTTACAAGTGTTGTCCATGTCCTGTTTCTTGCTATTGGCATCTTGCCATTTTTTGTACCAACTTTTACAGGTAAGCAGCTAGAAATGCTATTTCATTTAGGACATCTAGAAAAGTATAACTAAAGAGAACAGGGGCTAGAAATGTGGCTTGTCATAGAGCCCTTGCCTAGCATGCACAAGGCCATAGGTTCAGTTTCCAGGACCACAGAAACAAAAACCAAGAAGAGAAAATAATGCTCTTTTACCTGTGACATTGAATGGGGAGTCACATGTGTTTAGCTGTCTTTTCAGGGAGTACATGAGCAGAAGAACATGCTGGAGTGTATTCAGACTCCTTCCACTCATCTCTCAAGTTACCCTTTTCCTCCTAAACACTTACAGAGGAAACCAAAGGAAGACCCATTCCTCTGGCCTCTGCCAGTCACATGCCAGAGAGGTTTTGAGGTGACAAAGAATGTAGGAGGAGAGAACCTAGGAGGCCACATTTCCAATTTATTGTGCAGAGTTTACCTTTCTTCAGGTGTTCTTTCTTTTATTCTTTTTAGGAAAAATGCCAAGTGGAATAAAAACCAACATCAAGTCAGCTTCAATGCATCCATATCAGCGGTGAGTGACAGTAGCAGCCTTCCAGGTGACCTTGGCAGAGTTGGGCAGTGAAATTATCTTTTGCTCAAGGCTCACTTACATGGGTGCAATAAAAAGAGCGTGGCTTTCAGCAGCGACAAATCCCAGCTCCGCCGGTGACTAGCTTTGTGACTTGGGGAAGTGACCTAATTTTTCTGAGTCCTGTGAACTTTTTCTCTTACTTGTAAATAGTGATAATACCTACCTCATGGGTTGTTGTGAGAGCTGACATGAGGAAATGGATGTAAAACATTGAGCAGAGCCTGTGAAGTT
>NDGN011555548.1:0-11162 GCA_002564285.1 Tympanoctomys barrerae | reverse complement strand
AGATACCATACAATGTCTTTTAAATAAATTGTAAGTCAAAGATATAGTATAAATCTTAGAACAGAGGTTTTATCCTTTTGTTTCTGAGAAGTCCTCAGGCAGCAAAGAGGCATATAATCCATAGAATATGAGTATATACAAATTGAAATAATCATTTCTTTATCTTACTGTGCTTTAATATCAGGTACTAGAACAATCTGGAGGGAGTTGGGGGGCACAACAGAAGACACAGATATAACTCCAGGAACTCAGTTTTGGGGGGTAAGAGCACTAGTCACACAACTCCTCATTAATTGTAAAGATGGAAAGTATCAACAGTCATATGAACCTAGCTGTAGAATCAATGAAGGCCTCTCTGAACAAATGAGGTTTAGCTGAGATCATCAGAGAGCAGAAGTAAACTAAGTAAGAAATTATTTTAGAAAAGTATCACTAAAGTAGGGAGTAGGTGAGAAATGGGCCTGGAGAAGGCCAAGGTAGACTGTGATGAGTCCAGGTGTACTGAATCAGAGTCCAGTGTTCATCCCAAGAACCACTGAAAATGCATGGAGGAGACAGATATTATCATATCCTACTTTAAAAATACTTCCCTGGCTGCTTTATGGAGAATGCATTGGAAAAAAGCAGAAGTAGAGGTAGGAAAACAAGGGGGAACTAATTCTAAGAAGAGGTGATGGTAGTTCAGAGGAGCCCAGAGCATGTTCATAGAGAGACCTGTAGGGAAATAACTGCTAGAACTGGATGACTGGGTTAGGGATGAAAAAGAGTGCTTGTGAGTGTGTGGCTTGAATATGTGGTGGAAGATATAACTGCTCACTGAACAGAAGCTGATGAGTAATGGGGGATAGCACAGTTTTCCTAAGATTTCTTTCTCTTTTCATACTCTTACTCATACTCATGGTTTGTTGTTGTTTCCATCCCTTTCTCTTCCCTCCCCTCTCCTCACTTCATCTGCTTAGCCCTGCCCTTCATCCCTCCACTCCCCTTCATCTCTCTCCCTCCCTCTTCTCCTTCCATCTCACTCTCCCTCCTCCTCTTCTCCCCTCTCTTGATGGCTACTCCCATTCTCTTTCCTTTCCTTTCCTTTAATTGATTGAGACAATGCCTCACTAGTAACCCAGGCCATTCTCAAACTTACAGCAATCCTCCTGTCTTAGCCTCTCCAGTGCTATGATTATAGGTGTATACCACCACACTCAGCCTGTGCTCTGATTTTTATAAATGACAGTGTGTCCCTGAACCAAGTGGGAAGTAGCTTTTGATGACAGTTATCAATCTGATTCTGGAAAGCTGTGCTTTTAGTTTCAAAAAAGTAATTTATATAAGCCTTAAAATTTATAAATGGCTAATGTAGCTAGATTATAATAATAAAAACGAGGACACCAATTCCATTTAAGAAACACAATCTCGGGGGGTGAGGAACTACCCACTTGCCCCCCCCCCGTCCCTCTCTCGGGACAGGAGTTTTCTTTCTCTCAATAAATATATTCTGCTCATAAAAAAAAAAGAAAAGAAAGAAACACAACCTCAGACTTAAATGGAATTAGCTCGTACATTCTTGAAAGTGCTTTCATGGCAGTATAACTTGACCAGTCCATTAGCCAGATGTACAAAGCTGACAAGATCCTCTGTGGCCAGCTGCTCAATGTCCAGCACACCTCTAGTGAATTTCTACCTTACCCCTCAGGCAGAAGCACCACAAGACTTCTTCTCAACTCCTGAATTTGGGTTGCATTGTTTTATCTTCACTTGAACTGTCCATAACCTTTTGCTTCCATACTCATCTTCAGCTATCTTCCACTCATCCTTTAAGTCACATTCCAAGATCACTGGCTACAGAAAACCTCTACCCTTTAACAATCCGTCCAGGCTGGAGAGGCTATAGTATGTTTATTCTCTGATTCTGTTCAAACCATACTTAAGGCCCACAGGCCTGTCTCCCACCAGACTCTGACACAGCAAAGCACCTGCATAGTCTGCCTAAAACTTGCTTGCCTGAACTGAACTCAAGCTGATCCTTGCAGTCTGGAGTCAGTATCACTAGTTTTGCAGTACTACTGTAACTCTCACTCAGTTACAGTGTACTCAAGGTCTGTACCCAAGTTTTTCCTTTGCGCATTTTTACCTCAACCCCTTCCCTCCTCCAGCTCACTGCCCCGTGTGTCACATAGCTCCTGGGAGAACAGATAATATCTTACTTTACCAGGAGGATCTCTGCTTTACCTTGAGTTTGGGGGACAGGTAGTGAATGCTGATATGCCTATGTGATGCAGGCTTCTTCACTACTTGGGAGAAGTTGTGTGGTCCCTTTCTGGAGAAGCCTTATTTTGTCCTGTCACATGAACAGTAGTGCAGGTCAGCCCACACTCACTGCTGCAGCAGGCAGACAGCCCCGTAATTGTACAGCTCTCCCTTCTTTTCTATGTCCTGGCATTTGAACTAGAAATTAGTTCTTTATGAGAACAGTCTTTCCAAGAGAGATGCTCACATCGCAAACCGGATTTGGGAGCTAATCTAATAACAGCCATTATGTATAATTTCTTAATCACCCTCTCTCTTCCCCGTCTAATTGTGTTTATTCTAAATATCATACAATCAAGACACAGTGCTGTTCAGGGCAGGAGATAGTCTTTTCTAGCTGCCAAGGAGAAGGGAAAAGTCTTTTCAAAGAGAACTATTGGTCATCTCTGAACAGTGGGCATGAATATGAGATTCAAAGCAGAACATTCTGGTCTTTAAGGAATTAGTACGTTCCTTTCCTACTGACCAGGGCCCTTTATCTTAAGCCCCTCTGAGTAGCACATATATTTCTTCCGCTCCCTACTTGCATAGAACTGGCTGTAGCTATACACTGTGTACATATCTGTTCAGAGTATATATTGTTCTATTTCTACTCCTGAGTGTAAGCTCAATGTGGGCAGGAGCTTTGCCTGGCTCTCAAAGAACATTTTCTGACTATATGAGGAAGCGCTGCCACAAATCTGATTTTGGAATTTCCTGTGTGATAAAGGGCAAATATCATAAAAGGGAACAGAGACATTTTGTAAACAAATGTGGAATCAGACTCTAACCCCTAGATTGCCTCACTTAGCTTTTTCTGATAAATTATGTTATCCAATATAGGCTATTAGTTTTGTGTCATAATTTGATCAGTGGTAAAATAACCACTGTTATTTTAGGTATACTGAAGAACTCCTTGCTCTCATCTCTCTCCACACCCCCCTCAGAAAGTCACCACTCTAAGGCCAAGGAAGGAGCGTTTATGTGAATGAGGCATCTGCAACACCTTTTGTGTTAGAGGCTCAGGAACACACAGTGTGTGAGAATACCCAGGAGAGTCTGGGAGATCATTATTTCTGTATGCCTGCACAGCATACCCAGTTTAGTTCCACAAGGGAACAGCCAGTCCCACCGCAATTACTGGCAGCTATGACTCCAGATCATGCAAGCACAACATGAAATGTCCAGTTACCAGTAACTCTTTTTCTGCCCTTTCTTCGGAACAAGTACAATCAAAATAAATACCATCCTGTGGCAGGAGGGGACAATGATTTTCTAAGAGGGCCAAGCTAAACCTCATTAGCAGTTATACAGGTTCTCTTTCCCCTGTGAACTGAGCTGCAATCTTTTTTCCAGCCATACTGGTGCCAAGGAGGAGTCAGCTTTGGGTCCAAAAGACCCCAGAAATGCCACTGACTTCCTTTAGTAATAATATGTGGGTCCTTCCTTTAGTAATAATGGAAATTCTTAAAACTAAACAGGCAAAATTTTAATTGTAAAGTGAGACAAAATAAAGGACTCCTGCTTGAATAGTAGCTTGAGGAGGAATACCCTGGTAAAGAAGACCAGACTGCCCATTCATAAAAGCAGAAGCCAATTTTTAAGGACTAGCAGAAGTTGGCCAGTGTCTCATTGATCATAATCTCAGGTCTGGTTTCCATTGCTCTTAAGGAATCCTCATGGTATGAAAAGTGTTTTGGTTCCCAGAAGATGGTAGTTTCCTCTTGAAGCAGTCTCATTCTGCTGAAATCTAAGGTGACCTTGGGGTTAGGACAGCAGAGACTTCTGGGCATAGCTGATTATTCTATAAATTTCTTATCTTGGTGTCCTTACTCTTAAAAGAGAATGAGAAGGACAAAGTAAATTTAGGACAAATAAATGTAAGGCCTCCTTTTCCTAAGTGATTAACGTATCTATGAAATTGTTAGGTAATGAAGGATACAGAATGGAAGCCAAGTTTCATTCTGCTTTTAGTTACCTACTGAGCATCTATGAAGGGTCACAGTATTTAGCAAAAGTCACTTTTTAAGTCCTTCACAACTTCAGGGCCAGGAATTCTTCCTCTATCCCTACAATGGTCTCTGACCATGTCAGCATACCTACATGCCTCCATTCAACAAAGCTGAAGCTGCAGTCCCTGGTGTCTACCTGAAAGAATCTCTTCAGCCTAGTGCCTCTCATGCCTGCTTATGGAGTCACCATACTTCTAATCACTAAGGCTTGAAACTCTTGCCTGAAGTTCTGACCTTCATGGTGCTTAAAAATTACTCTGGATTCTTTTTAAAAATATATATAGACACCTTTCACCTCCAGATTCTAAATCAAAAAGTATGAAATAGGGTTGGATGATCTATATGTTTGACAAGCCCTTTACTCTGCCTGGATGACCAAGGATCTAGGAGTTCAAGAATCACAGTTTGGGACATATAGTTCATATTTATAGTTAAAAGCTTCTGTTTTCTATAAGAAAATGGAGAGAAATTTTGGTGATTTTTAAATAAATACTGTCAGATCCCTGCTTGCTTTACTACTCTTCTTCATGCTTTATGTCCATGCAGCACAATTGTGGCTATCAGTCTCTTCCTATTTCCTCTCAGTCCATATATCTGCATCAGATTATCTCAAACTTCACTCTGATCATTCCCAGTTACTAATAATGCATGAATCCTTTCTCCTTTAGCCTGGTACCCAAGGCTTCAGAATTAGCATATTGAGATCAAGGACACATCAAGCATAAGGATTATCAGAAAGAGGTGACCCTGTGTGGTGACTGTCTTGTTGCTCATTAATACATTAATAAAAAGAAGCAAGGATATTAAAGATTTAAAAATTAACTGCCAATCAAGAAATCCCAGCAGTTCAGTGGCTCCTGGAAAGAGACTTTCTGTTTTCCCTGCCTCACAAAGTATGCCAGCATCCAGCCTGCTTATTTTTCGGTCACAATACAGTCTTCATTCAGAAAAGCAAAGTGAGTATCAAAGTAAACACCAAGGGAGAAGGCTGGGGTGGAGAAGAAATCGGAGCAGGCAGGAGAGTAGGGCAGGAAAGAGCTATATGGGTGGAGGTGGATACAAGATGATAATACAGAAGAAGGTACTAGGTGTCCAGGAAGTTCCTAGGCAAGAAGATTTGCAGGATACCTATGAAACCTTCAGCTCACCCTTTGTTATGATTTGTGTATAGGTGTCCTCCCAAAGCCTCATGCAGTCATGGGGCAGGTTCTGGAGTTTGTGATTAATTACTGCGGGTGTGGATGCTGCACCTGCCCTGGGGCAGGTAATTTGCATTACAATGTAAGGAGGGAAGAAAAGCCAGCTGCTTGAGCTGCTGCTCCTCCATTGGCTCTTGTTGCTCTTAGCCACCACCATGAAAAGTTGCTTTCTGCTGTATGCTGCTCTGCCTTAGACCCAGCTGAATATGGACAGAAACCTCCAGTAACTGTGAGCTAAACAAACCTTTCTTTCCCCCATTTTGAGTGTCAGGTATTTGTCCCAGTAATGAGAGAAGAGTAACTGAGACAATGCTCTACCCTACAGCGTTAGGGAACACATAGATAGGAATGGAATCCAGAGAGGCAAACTCTACTCACTCCCCTGTCCCATGGAGTCTAGGGATATAGGAAGCAGTAGAATTTAGAGTTCTCAGCACTAGCCTGCTAATAGGAGAGTGATGGTGGGCTCCCTCCAAGATCAAGGACCCCAAGAGAATGACCTCCTATCTTCACTCCACTCAAAAGCAACCTTCGTGATTAGGGTCCTTTCTTCTCTCCCTTCCCTGATTAAGCTAAACTGCAACCCTGAATTCTTTCCAGGCTATCATTCTATCCAAACAATCATCTGTTACCTACTTAAAAATATCTGAATGATTGATTTATCACCATTAAAAACCTAACTGAATACTTTAAAACAGGTAAGTACTTCCATGGGCAAATGGATATTATTCAATATGCCACAAAGAACAGCATCAGCAAGGCTGAGTTAGCACAATGGTGACTGAAAAATAAATGAGAATGAACAGTGATTAGAGTAAATTCTGCTAGAAATAAATAGCTATAAGGGGCAATTTCAAAATTACGAGACATAAAGGAATGAATGCTGGGATATGAGTGTTACTGTCTTTGGGGCAAGGTAGTTTGGGGACCAATCTCATGCTCTCAGGCTATGACACAGGGCAGATCTCAACCTCTCAGAGCAACTAATTTATCAGGTTTCTTTTATCACTGATAGCCTAGATCTAAATTATAAACCCCTCAAGGTGTCTCTCTTATTCCCACTGTCCAGCAAACTGCTCATGGCCTTAGAGTATGAAGTTTGATGTTAGGTGTACTTGGGCTAGATTTCCTGATCTGTCACTAACTGTTGGACACTGAGCAAGGTCACCTAATCTTTCATTCTAAGCCTTAGTTTCCTGATCTAAAAGATGAGAACAAAACTGTCATCTGCTTCATGGTGATGTAAGATTAAGTAAGACAAGACAAGAGATACTCAACCATATTTACTCATATATATAAAGAACCTTGAGCTTTCAATGGGGTAGCTTTTAGAGACATACTGAGTTTCAGGAACAGACTTTCAGAGTTGGAACCAATCCTCTCTTGGAGGTCTAAATCCCTTCCTAAACTACCCATTAGTAATCAGTGTGTTTCAAATTCTGAATGATTCACCCATGTTATCATTCTCAGATTTGACTGTGTGCTGAAGATGCCCTCATCCTTTCCCTTTCAGATGAGATCAGGTGCGTTCAGGGTGGTATAGCCATAGACTCCCTTCCCTTTCAGATACTTGAATTTTTTCTTCTTATAGGAAGAGTTAGTGCCTAGACCCATCATCAGTTCAGTCATTACCGAATTACTAATTCTGAGAGCAACGTACAGTGCTCTTTTTTTTTGTTTGTTTGTTTTTGTTTTTTCATACAAGGTCTCACTATGCAGTTCAGGATGACTATGAACTCAGTATAAATCCCAGGCTGGTCTCAAACTGATGGTAATGCTCCTGCCTCAGCTTACTTAATGCTAGGATTACAGGTGGGTGCCACAACGCCTGAGCTCACAGTGCTCATTTTTATTATGCAAAGCTATCAATGCCATATACAACAATCATATTGGTTTAGTATAATTAAGGACCTGTGGTCACTACAGCTAGTAAAAGGCTAACTACCTGGAGTTTTAAAAATTACCTCAAATCCCTTTCAGACATTTTTTGGGAAGAAGAATCCATATAATAAAAGCTATAAACTTCTATGTGAAGTTCCAGGAAAAAACTGATAGAAGCAGAGATTTATTTGCAGTACAGAAACTATGGACTCTAAATGAATATTAATTTTTATTAATTCAGAATATGAAGTCACCAAGCCTTTGGTTAAAACTTGCCAAATTACACCTTTGTAGTTCACCTGATTAGACCACTCAGAAACAAGCACTATTTGTAAGGAAGAGTGACACAGGAGCCTCCTCTATATCACTATGCCATTTTCATCAATATTTCTTTTGCAGATTTACCTCTCACTACGACTGGAATGGAAGGGGACATCCAGTTAGACCTCCTCATCCCAATCTCCTGTCTATAACTTAGCTTTCTGCTTTCTGGCCTCTGCAAGAATAACAGCCCCATCTCTCCTGCCTGTGCTCCAAGGATGTATGAAAATCTCAACTCTACTAGAAGGATCTCTTCACTCTGATTTGACAGCTTAGTGTTGTTTGCTTCTTTGGCCCTGAACACACACAGCAGCATCCCATTAGCAAGCCTTCAGGTAGATATGGCTATGCTCAAGGGCAAAGATTTCCTGGCTCAGGACCCTGCACACAATAGGTATTTCAAAAGTACTTTTATGTAAGGGCAAAGGCCTGAGTTCAATCCCTGGGACCACATGCTGTGCAGGCACCAGAAGTGGGTATGGGGGCACACATCTGTAATCTCAGTGCTGGGGAGGCTGAGACAGGAGGATCACTGAGTCCCAGCTGTGTATTGAGGCACTAGATCAAAAATAAATAATAAAAAGAAAAAAAAAGATTTATTCTTGAAAAAAATGAAGGGAGTGTTTGATAGGTGGTGCAAAGAGCAGATCTGGAGAGCCTTGAGCAGCTCCACTGCCACTGTGGCTTAGTTACCATCACACACCAGGAGGAGCTGCAGCTACCACAGCTGGCCCCCAGTCACCAGCACCACAACCATGAGGAGCGAGGCTGAGACCCAGCAGCCACAGCCACCCCTGCACCACCCTGGCCTCAGCGCTGCTGATACCAAACCTATCACCATGGGCAGCAGCGGCCCAGGCAGCCTCATATCGGTGGTGCCTGCTGGAGGGGACAAGAAAGTCATCCAATGAAGGTTTTGGGAATAGTAAAAGGGTTCAATGTAAGAAACAGATATGGCTTCATGCACAGGAATGACATCAAAGAAGATGGTTCACCAGACTGGCCTAAAGAAGAAAACCTTAGGAAGTACCTTTGTAGTGTAGGAAATGGAGAGACTGTAGAGTTTGATGTTGTTGAGGGAGAAAAGGGTACGGAGGCAACAAATGTTACAGGCCCTGGTGGAGTTCCAGTTCAAGGCAGTGAATGTGCAGCAGACCATAACCATCATAGATGCTATCCACATCGTAGGGGTCCTCCATGCAATTATCAGCAGAATTACCAGAATAGTGAGTGGGGAAAAAAATGAAGGATCGGAGAGTGCTCCTGAAGGCCAGAACCCAACAGTGCAGGCTGTACCGCAGGTGAAGCTTCCTACCTCACTACATGCAGAGACCCTGTGGGCATCAACCACAGTATTCCAACCCTCTTGTGCAAGGCAAAGTAATGGAGGGTCCTGACAACCAGGGTGCAGTAGAATGAGGTAGACAAGTGAGACTGAATACGTTTCAAGGTTATAGACCACGATTCTGCAGGGGCCTTCCTCGCTAAAGACAGCCAAGAGAGGATGGCAATGAAGGAGATAAGGAAAACCAGTGAGACAGACCCAAGGTCAGCAGCCACCTCAACCTCGGCACTCTCACAACTTCAATTACCAATGTAGACACCCAGAAAACCCTAAACCACAAGATGTCAAAGAGACAAAAGCAGCCGATCCACCAGCTGAGAATTCATCCACTCTGGAGGCTGAGCAGGGCAGGGCTGAATAAATGCCAGGTTAACATCTCTACCATCATCCAGTTTAGTCATCCAGAAAGAAAGAAACCAATAGGAAATTCTAGCAATAAGAAATGAAGAAAAGATTGGAACTGAAGACCTTAAGTGCTTGCTTTTTGCCTGTTGACCAGATAACTAGAGCTATCTGCATTATCTATGCAGCATGTTTTTTTTTTTTTCATCATTTTTACCTAAAGTTGTCTCTTCTTGGTAATGGCCAACATTTTTTTAAAAAGCCTGGTTTTTCTCAATACATCTTTGAAGGTTTTTAAATTGTTTCATATCTGGTCAAGTTGTGATTTTTAAGAACTTCATGTTCAATTTGTAATAAAAGTTTACCACTTGATTCTTTCAAAAAAAAGTCAACAAACTGCAAGCACCTGTTAATAAAGGTCATAAATAAGAAAAAAGAAAAAAAAATGAAGGGAAAAGAAGAAGAGGAAGGCAGGAACTGTGTGGCCTGTAAGGGGTGCTCCAAAAAGTCACTTAGGCTAAGAAAGAAAGAAANAAAAAAAAAAAAAAAGAATGGAATTTGTATCTCACAGAAAGAGCAATCTTTTAGATACTCCCTGTTCTTCCAACCACAAGTCAAGTACAGCTTGGCTTGAAATCAGCTTTTTTACACACCTGGGAAGCCAGAGGAGTTGAGGGACAATAACAGGTGCAATGGGAGATTGGCTGATACCATTGCGGGTTTTTTTATTTTTAGCTATTGCCTAGTACTGTCCTATACTAAGCTAGATAAGAATCAGATGGAAATTATTCCACTAGCAACAGTATGGAAGATACACCATATGTATTCCTTTCTTCAGTTTAATGAAGCCAAATTCCACTCTTAAGATTTCTTTTCCTCATCTCCCAACACAATAGAGGGAGAGGAGAGCTAGGACTACATCTCCTAGGACTTGAGGGAAAGGTGTTAGGTCAGCTTTGGCAGCAGATGTTCCAATGCAACCTCTCCTTCACTGGCATCTGCATTTGGTTTGCATGTTGCCTTTTCCCTCTGTCAAAGGGAGGATACTCCTACCTGGGCAAGGACTACTCCAGAAAAGGCAGTACTGCAAGATGTTAGGCTGGCAAAGGGTCCTCGCCTTCCAGCAAGGGTTCTTTGTATTCCTCATTACTTCCTTCTCCCATCCCAGCTGAACCTCTTTTTCTTTCTTTCATTCTTATTTTTAAAAATTTAATTAATTAATTAATTAATTAGGTAAAGGGTCTTGCTATGCAGCCCAGACCCATAGTGATCTTCCTGTTTCAGCCTCCCCATGAACGGGATTACAGGTATGCACCATCACACCCAGTGTTGGTGGCTGGCACAGCGTTCCCAAGGTTCTGGGGCCAACATGGCACATGGTACTGGGGATCAAACCTGGGACCTTGTGCTTGCCAGTCAGGTGCTTAGATTGCTGAGCTATCTCCCCAGTGCTTTTACCACTTTCTCGATCCTCTGTCATTAAAACTCTTTTTTCTTCACCTGTAGTCTATCTGTCTCTGTTTTACCCTATATTCCCTATTTCATAGGGGATGTTGGTCTCCCTACCTTTCCCTATGTAATATGTCTTCCTACTCCTGTATTCTCCCCATCTGTTCCCCTGCTTCCTCCCTCCTGTGGCTTTGTCTTAGGATATCTGAATTAGAGGGTCAGAAGACCTGGTATCTGGTACTGGCATTACCATGAACTCTTGCGTGGAGCTACTTTATGTCTCTGGGCCTTACTGACCTCAGGTGTATAGCAGATTAGACTGGGAGCTCTTTG
>NDGN011555543.1:0-11379 GCA_002564285.1 Tympanoctomys barrerae | reverse complement strand
TCATTGAATTAAGAGAAAGTAGCTGTATGTCTATCCTATTTTGTATATACAGATACAAAATGGGCCTTCATTTATATCCACATTTCTTGTTTAGCTTTGTCAGAGTATTCCATTGTCATTTAAATATTGTAGATGCATGAATTCAGAGAAGTAATCCAATATAGTCCAGTAGTCCATAATAGTGCTGGGTTATCCATAGGACTGGGAATGTCAGAAGTTGTTGACTTGAGTTTTTTACAGCTCAGCATATTAATATGGATTTACATTTTATACCACACTTTGTACTTTTCTGCTGGATGGTTAAGACCTAGATAAAGCAAGACCTACAAAACAAGAAATCTAACTTCTGTATGTTCCAAGTTCAGTCAAATCCCCTCAGGATTTATCCTGTAACCCTGTACCACAGTTTGTAGATCCTTTGTCAGTGTCGGCCATGTGGATGAGTCACAGCCATTGCTTAACCAGTTTGCTCTTTGTGAAAGCCTGAGAGGATGTTTTTTCCCCATGTGACTCTCCTTAGGCACACTCTACATCACTGATCAATTTTCCTCTGTGGCCCCATAATCCCCTTTATCAGAAAATTTGGGACACCACTGAGATCCACATGTGTAAATAACGTATAGTCTCCCTAATGTAAAAAATTCAAAAGAAGAAATAAAAATGCAAAGTTATAACACAATAACTTGTGTTATAAAGGAAAGCAAGAACTTAAGGATTAAACAATGAAGACAGGTCAAGGAGAAAAGCTAGGAAACATATCAGGGGCAAAACCATACATTTATATGCTCAAGATGGTTAAGGCAATGATCCTGAGAATCTTCAGCAGGTTTTTGAAACTAGCAGTTAATTGGTAGGACTCTCACCCTGACTATCTATGCTGATACCTGTGAACTAAGCAGCTGCACTAAAGATAGCAATGTATAACACTAGGGCCATGCTTGGAATGCTTGTCATTCTGGTCTTCTAAATATGTGCTGCTTCTAATGTCATATCAATTACTACTATAGTGTCTCTCAAATAAATTTTTGTTTAAAAAGCAAAAGGGTAATAAGTTGAAACAAGAGACAAAATAATGCCATAGGACTGTCCTGCTATAATGCTGTATGTGTTTAGATTTCCAAATTTCTGTGTAAAAATATGTAATTGTTTATTCCTATTTTTAAAAAATATTTTACTATTTATTTTTTTTCTTTCACATTCCGTAGGGACTTAAAGTTTCACATATTAATACTTGATGCAAAATACATGTTCCATGTTATATATAAGATGTTTGATATTCAGACAGACAGTGAGGTTAAGCTTCACTGCCTATGTTATAGGGTAATAATATCATTTAGCTTCTCTCCTGGAGGGTTAAAACCTTAAGTTTACAGACCAAAAATTAGAGAAAAAGAAGGGCTACAAGGACAGCCAAAATTTTGGCCCTAGCCATTCAAGGTCAGTAAGGACTCAGTACATAGGAGAACATGTACTATAACATCCTGTAACTCAGGTCTCTTTTTGATAAAAAGACATAATCCCATTCCTGTGGGCTTTGCCCTCTTCACTTAATCTATGCCAAAAGACCCAGCCCTAAAAACTACAATTGGGATTAGAAACATTTTTGTGTAATTACAAAGGCGTAACAAAGGATGAAGGAATCTCTCCTATATAGTCTGAAAAGTACAATTGCATCCTGAACCCATCATAATCTCATGTAGTATCTCATTCACACTTCCACAAATCATTGACTTTGTGGTCTCCTATAAAGGATGAATCAATGGAATACAGGTACTATGACTATTATCTATGGGTACCTCCAGAATCTGCATGTATCACCTTAAACCCTAAATGGCTAGGGAGTTTTAAGGGTTAAGGTCCTTTAGGAAATCACTAATGGAATTAATGACTTTATAAAAATGGTTTCAGGAAACAACCTAGTTTTTCCATGCTTTCTTCCTGGTGAAAGAACAGCTTCTGGCATGTGACAACATAGCAGGAAGACACCCTCTGAGGAATATCAAATCTTTTGGTCTGGGTAGAGGAGCTAGGTTGATGATCTAATCACCTGCCTGGAAAGAGCAAAACCAGGATTTGGTACTGTATGCCAGACTGGCCGTGCTGACCATGGAAGCCGAGCATGTGGCCCACACCTGTAATCTCAGAGTTGGGGTGGCAGTGACAGGAGGATCACTCTAAGTCCAAGCTGTGTAGTAAGACCCTGTAACAAAAAATAAATACATACTTTTAAAATAAAAGACACAATGTAATAGAAATTATAAGTAAGACCTTTATTGTACAGGTTTAGCTACGTGTCTTTTTAAAAGGGAGAGACTCAGGCATACTGGGTACAGAACTTGATTGTGAAGTTTTCTGCTCTTGTCTATCTCCAGCTCATGGCTTGTGCTTATTTGTTCTTGTTAAGAAAATTATCCCCTTAATTTACTGTGGAACTATTTGTTTAGGAACACTGGGCTACTCTGCTTACCAAGAAATTTGTAAAAATTTATTAGCTCATGTCTATTTTAAGCTATAAATTTTTCTTTTAAAAAATGATGCTTTTGTTTTATTCCACTGCAGCAACTTGCAATTAATAGATGCTTTTCTTCTATATTGTTTATATTAACACCTAGGTAGAAAGTGAACCAAAATAATTATACCTTCTACATTTTATCCTACATGAATGTACAAATTAAGTGGTATTTTTTCTTTTTTCTTTTTAGGTACTGAAGATCAAACTAAGGGCCTTATGCTCCTGAGCTATCTCTCTGGCCCAGTGATAATATTTGTTCTTAATGTGAACCAAAAGTAAAAATGATTAAAAACTGACTTAGTAATTTTTCTACAATTTCGATGAAATTTAAAATTAATATGCTACTTATAATATCAAAAGTAATGAGTCATTGGAAATAAAAAATTATAATTTAAATATGCACTGTTATGAATGTGCATTGATTTTTCATTTATTAAATTACTTTCTATTCAAAGAGAGAATGTAGTTTACCCATACTATTCAAGTACAGAATATTTACCCGATCTTTTTCTTTTCTTTCCTTTTTTTCTTTCTTTCTTTCTTTTTTTTCTTTCTTTCTCTTTCTTTCTTTCTTTCTTTCTTTCTTTCTTTCTTTTTCTTTCTTTTTCTTTCTTTCTCTCCCTCTCTCTCTTTTTTTGTGGTACTGTGGATTGAACTCAGAACCTTGCACTCTCCAGGCAAGAGCTTATTCTATGGAGCTATTTCCCCAGCCTTTACCTCAACTCTTTTTCATTCACTTTCTTAAAAATGAGTATTCACAAATCTAAGCCAGAAAGTTCATCCTATGGTTTGAATTTCTTAGTCAAATTGCCCTAATTTCACGCAGCATATTGGCCACTCAAGACCTTTGGATTATTCACTGAGGAATCGTATAACTAGGTTTCTTGACATGTACCAACTTCATAAATGTGTATATGTACAGATAAATGTTCAAAGTGATTCCATATTATTTTAAATTTTTCAAAATAGAGATGATGTGAAAAGTATGGAGGAAAAGCCAAATTTGATTTTTCTACTACCCTCATAAATTTCACAAGTTCAGTTAGCATTGAGAAAAAGGCAAGGAAGTTTAATAAACATGAAAGTTATATTACACACACACACATACACACTGATTCAGTCTTCACTTTGCTTTCCTATTAGAGCAGCAAATTGAAATTTGCTACCTATATCAGATAATATTGAAAGTATCTGTTACTTTCTTCAGTGGTTGCCAGAAACTTTAATTATCAGCACAAGAAAAGCAAGTCTCACTCAAATTAAAAGATCATTTATTTACCTTTAAAAGTTGTGTGTATTGTGTTTTCTGAAAAATTATGGCTCACTAACAGTCTTGGTTTAATAATAAAAATGAACAAGGCGTTCTATGCTACACTTCTTATCTAAGTGTGCCCCAAAATATTAGCAACCTGACTTAAAATGCATTTTCATATCACTATCTCTCCTAAGGAGAAGATCATTTGTATTTGAGAGAAAGAATACTCTTGACATATAAACTTAACTTCCATCCTTTCAGGTTATCTGTTCTATCCATGTACATCAGCATCAATTTATTGTTCAGAAACATATGAACACTGATTTCAAAATGCTATCTGAAAAAATACGTGAATGGAGAGAGGGAGGAAAAAGAGAAGGTCATTATATGTGAAAAAATATATGACATACATACATATATATATATATATATATATACAGACTATATATGTAAATGTAGAGGCTGATGGTACTTCAAGTACATCATCTCATTTCATAAATTGAGAAACAAGAGATTTTTTTCATAGCATCAATATCTATAAAGTTTGAGAAATGATTAAGTCACTATTCTAACGAATTATGTCCTTTTCATGTTGAGTATGCCAATTAATATTCCTTGTATCTATGCAATCATACATTATATACCCTTTTTATTCACTAAATAAGCATATGGTTGTATATATGTATGCATGTATGTATGCATGCATGCATGTATGTATGTACATGTGTATGTGTTTGCAGTACTAGGGATTGAATCTGGGAATGTTCCACTGAGGTACTTTCCTGCTCTCTTTCTGTGAACTAACATCCTTCAAGCTCTTCCCCTTAAATATTCTACCTGATCCAAAGAGCAGACAGGTGAGCAGTCAAACCTTTAACAGAAGGGTCCTTGGGACACAGTCCAGGTCCAAGCTTCAGTAAAGGCCTGTATTACACTAAGCCATATTTCTTCCAAACAATGCATGGAACAAAGCACACAAAATGATGCTGATGATAAACATGACATGTTACAATGACACAGATAGAATCAGTTCAAGAAACAGTGGCCATGAGGCCCAGGACATTTGCAGAGCAGGTATTCTCAAAAATTATTTTCAACATTAACTGAGAATTTTCCCCATTGTGACTCAAATTTTTCTGAACACCGTGGTTTTCATGCAAAGGTTGACACCCAAGACTACTTAAAAGTAGACTAAAATATGCTGGTCGTCTCACTGGTGCATGAGAGAGCATTCAATGCAAGAAAAGTGTTGAATTTTTCAATATTTTTTCCCTGCCCTGTCACTTGTCCCTAGAATCCTAACAGGAACAAATAGCCATTTAATTATAGGCTTCAGAAAGGAATTCAGGATGAGAAGAATCACCTCCAAAGGAATGTTAATGAGATTTCTCTGTAATAGCTTGAGTAATGGAAATGGAGAATTTCTACAATCAACACACAGACAGACAGGTAGTAAAAGTGAAACAAATCAGCTAGTAGAAAATTAGAATGAAAGGAAAGGAATACCATTTTCTCTGAGACTCATCATGGTACTTATTCTTCACTACGTTTCTTTATTCATATAGGACAGAAGTGAAAGTCATTTTTGTTATGTCACTTCTTCCCTCATCTAAACCATGATTTTCAAATATTATAGTCAAAGTGTGTGTTGTGAAAGAAGTGGATGCTGCTGACCCAACATAAATATTTATCCACCTTAGTTTTAAGTGCTATTTTGGAATATCTAGGCCCGAGCGGAAAAGCACTCACTGTATTTTACAGTGTATTCAGATTTGTACAGTGTGGGATTATGATCTATTTCCAGGATTAAGTATTATTCAAATACGGAGTTTTGCTCTTTCTTATAACTTAAGGTCACCACTAGTTTTTTACTTTCTTTATTTCTTTCTAATAACTCTTACTCTCCACAGGTCATTATCTCTCTGAGTAAAATACCAATAATGAGCTTCTCTATAATCACAATGTGTTTTTTAACATATTTCTTGATGTTTGTTTTAGAGAGTTAGCAAGGAACTCATGGCGCTCACATCTTTGCATGGATGATTTAAATGTGGGGAACAGAGTTTTAGAAATTACTTGAAAAGACAGAATTGTATCTTAAAAATAGGATTTTCACTCACAAATACTTTAAATGCTAAAACACTACTGCAAGCAGGTCCGTGGCTGAATCCACATCCATATGTGGCTAGAGGAGCTGAGGATAAGAGAAACGCGGGGCCAGGTGCTGCCACATGTGGGCAGCCCCGCTGGCATGAGCATTCATTTAGACTTCATGGCTGACATTGTTTCCTTGATTGTACTTTCATTTTTACCTTCTTCAGGCATACATTTCATAAGAATCAGTGATACATAATCTTGCACGAGGAAACTTTTTCGAGATCATATTTGTTCTGAAACTATATTTATCTATTTTTCTTTTCTTACCAAGGATCAACCTCAGGACCTTGCACTTGACAGGCAGTTGCTGTGCCACTGACATATATCCCTATGAAACTCTCTAAAAATGGATGGCCAGGGAGATAGTTCAGTTGAATAAATACTGGCCTGGCAAGTGCAAGGTGCTCAGTTTGATCCCTGGTACCACAAAAAAAAAAAAAAAAACCTCTTAAGTAGCAGGGGAGATAGCTCATTAGAATAAGTACTTGCCTGGCAAGCAGAAGGGCCTGTGTTCAATCCCCAGTTTTACACACACACAAAGGAATAAATAAAAATGGATGAGTTTGTGTGTGAGAGTGGGTGGAGGAGTTGAGGATTGGATTTATGGATTTATGTGTAGTAGGCAAATGCTCTACCACTAAACTACAACCTGAGATCCTAAAATATCTTCAAAAGTAATGTATTTAAATCATATTCTTTTACTAAAGTTTCTATAATTATTCATTCTCTTGCATATTAAAAACTGTTAGCATATTGTGATTACTTATTGTTAATTATACTAATAAATACATATAGACTTTTTTCTCTTCCTCCTCCTGTTATATGCAGAGAGAAAGTTCAACTTTCATAAATTCAGATAGTTTTTGATAACTTCAAATGAAAGACAATAATGGGACAGACAAAATTCTAACCTGGATTTCGTAGTTTGCCCTTTCTGCTATTCTCATGATTATATTATATTACATATAAAAGAAAGTTTGCAAATATAATTATGACAAAAATCATTGGATTTTAATGCAGAAAGTTCATACAGTTGGCCCAACTTCACGAAATGAGTTCCTTAAAAGTGAAATTTTTTTCTGGCTTACAGCAAGGATAGTCAGAGGAGTGGGAATCAGGAGATGGGTACAGCATTTTGGTGTTGGCTTTGAGGACAAAAGGGACCACATGCAAAGAATGAGGACTATCTGCTGGCAGCTGCCACTCCCATTGGACAGCCAGATGAATGTGGCAACTGCAATGGTATCACCACAAGGAACCACACTTTTCTAAAAATTTGAACTAATTTGAGGTTAACACATTTTTTTCAGTGCATATGCAAAAGAACTCAACCTTGGAGATATCTTGAAATTTTAGTCTTTTAAATGTATTGTTATAGAAAGTAATCCTGAAAGTACCTTCTTAAAGTTCCTTTTTAAGTATTAATGTATTGAATTTTTTTTTACATCTGCTCAACTTTGTTTCTTGGCGTATAATTTCTTTCAGAAATCTGATATACAAGTAAGGACAAAAAACAACTGAGTGAATTCTAGCAAACTTTAAAAATACTAACTTAAATATGGTTATTTATTGCATGTGGATGCCCCAAAGTACTAGATGAACTACATAGAATTCAGTGGAAATACATGTAACTTTGACACTAAAAAATATGTCACCTGCCTATGTAGATGGAAAATGATAGGTTAATTAATAATTATGATAGCCAACTCATCCAGATTAATATGGTGAAAATCTTCAAAAAAGTTTTTTCTAATATATAACAATAGGGCCAACTTACAGTTCTTCCGTTTGAAATATTAAACTAGGAAATGAAGTTATTTCAATCTAGGATAAACTTTTATCTATATTCAGAAGTAACTTTGTGTTTATGAAATTCAGCAGAGGAAGTACCTCCCTAGGCAAGCACAGGGACTGAGGTTCAATGCCCCACACCACATACCCTGTCAGCCCTGACTTTGGGCGAGCTGAGAAGGCCATGGTGACCCCGCAGGGTAATACACACCTGTAATCACAGTGCTGGGGAAGCTGAGAGAGGAGGATCACTGTGAGTCCAAGTTGCATAGTGAGACCCTGCACCAAATACCTTAAAAAATAAAGGCAGCTCTAAAATCTTTCATTATCATCTGCAATATCAGAGACCTGCAGTTTCATTTTTATTTTATTGAGTTTGATCTTCTCTTCACTGGCTCATTTGATTACTCTTGCTGAGTCTGGAATTCACACTTTGCAACTCAGCTTTTTCTCTCCATAGTAAATTCATTTCCCTCACTCTACATTTTCTGTGATGGTTAATGTTTTTTGCCATTTCCTCTGGATGACCTAGGTGGTTGCTTCTCTGCCTCTTTGTCTCTTTCTGCAGTGATACCTCTTATCCTCTCCTCCCAACAGAAAGCCAGGATCTCCTACCTCTGGACTCAGAGATTTACATCAGCAGTGTGCTGACTCGCACCTTCATGCAGTTCTGAGGCCTGAGCCTGGGACTGCATTGTACTAGTGGACTGGTTGGTTCCAAAGCCTTTAAACTGGAAACACCTTGCTTTTTCAGCTTGCAGGGGTCCTACTGGTAACTGCTGAGCCTTTATAATCATGTAAGCTACCTCTAATAAAGCTCCTCACTAACATCTATTTGTCTTTTCCTTTTTTTAAAAATTTAGAATCAAACTCAAAACCTCATGCTTGCCAAACATTTGTTATGCCTTGAGCTATATCCTCAGCTCTTGCCTGTCTGTTTATCTTCCTAGCTACCTATAAATATCCTATTGGCTCATTCTCTGAAAACACTAATACAATTTCCCATGCTCATAAATTATTTTCTCTCTCTCTCTCTCTCTCTCTCTCTCTCTCTCTCTCTTTCAGAAATCCAGGATGAAACATCAGTTTACATCAACATTCCTTTAATCTCTTATCTACTCATCCTTTTATAACTTCTACATATTTGGTGTTTAAGTTAAAACTCATTAGCCCTGGAGTGATTGAGTGAACTGCTTTCCACATTTCTATAGCCACCTTAGTTTAAAACATTGATATTTGATTCCTGGCTTTCAGAGTTTACTCTTCTGCTTAGTCTCTTTCTCACTATTCTCTAACTCATAGTAAATGAAACTACAACTAGATGAAATGCAACAGAGGACATAACCTTTAAAAATACTTAACTTTCTAAAATTGAAGAAAGGAAGAGAGATGGATTTAACTATTATAAATTAGCTACTGTAGGTTAGGATCAACTACTATGTTAGAATCAAATAGATGTAAAATATGAGGAAGCAATAGGTTAACATCAAAAATGAAAAGCAAGACAAATAACAAACAAAAGCAAAAGTATATGGATTACTGAGCAAGGCAGAAAGGAAGAGCGAGGTAGACCAATTTAATACTATCTGACATTTATTAAAAATAACAGAAATGACACACCTGTACCCCACAGTTTGAAGCCGACTAAATATGATACCATCTCTTGGGTATTTTGGCCAGAGGACATGTTCTGAATGATTTAAATAACTTGAAATTTACTGAGACTTCCTATATGGCCAACAGATGGTCATTTTATTGTGTGAAATATCATGTGTACTCTTCAGAAGATTGTGCCTTCTGTTTGTATGCCAATTAGGTTAAGCTAGGATAAAACCTAACAGCTATAAAAGAATAAGAGCTGATCACCTACAGAGCCCCAAAATTTTATATCAAAACAGGTTGCAAAAAGATAATGTGATATTATTAAAGTTTTGAAGGAAAACATTTCTGATGTGAAATTTTTTATCAAATCAAAATGCTACTGATCATGAGAATATTATTAAAATATTGCTAAGCACACTCTGCCTCAAGTGGTTTGGTCCTAGAAAAATTTACTGAAAGAGTCTTTAGTGAAAATATTCAGACAATAAAATTAAGTATTGAGATTTTGTCAAGTGGTATCAGATGACATCATAAAATATCTTTCAAACATTTTTATTCATTAATAGTATTTTATAGACTTCTTGTAAATATAAGAAAACAACAAAAATTATAAATATTTCTATATGGTTATATCACAATAAACATTTTAATGGATAGTACAAAATTTTAAAAAATATACAATAGCTATTCAGAATACCTATAATGTCCATATCAAATTATAATTTTAATAATTTTCTCATGGTCTTTTGTGATAACTAGATTAGATCTTGGACCACTGATGTTTCTGATGTTATTATTAATTATCAATTATTAATTATTATTTGCAGAACCAGGGATTGAACTCAGGCCCTTCAACTTGCCAGAGAAGTGCTTATTCCACTGAGATATCTCCCCCGGCCCCCGTCTTTTTTGGGTGGGACCGCTCAGGTTGCCTTCAGGGCAGGTCTGGTTTGCCTTGAGGATGGGAGGATTGAACCACAGCATCCTGAGCCTGACTGCTTTATTTCAACAGGCACTTAAACACCTGAGCTAATGGGCAGGCTCCCAAGCCCCCCATTTCTGAAATTATTTATGATATCATTTATTTAAAAAATGTGAAGGCAAGGAGAAATAAAATTGATTTCCTATGTTAGAGTTACATGTATTGTTAGTGTATTCATATAACCCTTCATTTTATACTTACTGTATTTAGATTTTTCTGTTAAAATTAGTTTTTCTTATAACCCTTCATTTTACATATAACCCTTTTCATATAACCCTTCATTTTACACTTATTGTATTTAGATTTTTCTGTTAAAATTAGTTTTTCTTTCTTTCAATTTGCATATCTTTTTCCTCTTTCTATTTTTTACAGCTGTATTGATACCATGTTGAATAAAGCTGATGATGTGTTTCATTTTCTGGTCTTCAAATCCAGGGTGAAAAGCTCCAATATTTTATCATTACAGATGATATTTGCTATAGTCAATCTGGAGAAAGCTGACAATAAATGAAGCCCATTTTCTTTCCAGTCCTAGCTTTCTAAGTGTTTACATCATTATTGTACACTTTATTTTTTAGTGTACATTAGATGCACACTATTTTAGTGTACATCAGATTTTTTCTTTTTCAGTATTTATGCTTCCAAAGCAAATGTAAATGTTTCATTATTACTATTATTATTAATATTTTTATGTATTTTTTACAAAGTCTTACTATGCAGGTCAGTAGTGTGGTGCTGAGGATCAAACCCTGGTCCCTGCGCTTGCCTAGATAGGTGCTCAGTCCTTCAAAGTGGTTATCAGAACACAAGACACATGCTTTCTTCATTATTTTTATTCTCTTTCTTCTCTTGGCCCTCTCATCTCTTGTACTTCTCATCCTGTAGGATTGTAACAGCTATTGGAATGATGTTGTCTTTTCTTATAATGCACTCCAGAGATTTTTTATACTAAAATTATGGTAGTTACATAAAATTTATAATAAACATTTTGTAAGTCTCTCTAGAAGTTTATGTGTGTAAGACTAGCTTTAAACATTTTGAAGATCTCTAGTTTTTTTTTTTTTTTTTTTTTTTTTTTTT
>NDGN011555537.1:17754-47716 GCA_002564285.1 Tympanoctomys barrerae | reverse complement strand
GGTATGGACGCCCAGCTGCAACCTCCAGGGAGGATTTTGTGACATAAACTGGACTTCAGGGAAAGGGTTGTTTACCAAAACAGCCTAAATATGGGAAAATGGCGCCTGGAGACCCACAGCCCCACCAAGACGACAGCAGCTCCAAGGTGTTTTCTTTCCACTCAGGTAAACTACCGTGGGATTTGCTGGGAGTTCCACTGAGTCAGAGGGAAGGCAACCCTCCAAGGTCATGCAGCAAGCCAGTGTGTGTCTGGGCTGAGGGGCCCGCACTCAGAGCATGAGGAAGGAGCCCAGCAGAGACCCGCACTGCCTCCCACGGGAGCCCCCGGCTCCATGGCCACACAGTTTGGCTGAGGGAAGCAGAAGGTTAGTCAAGCAGGCAGTGACCCAGAGATTGCGCAAGTCACAGTGAGTAGGAATGGTCACGCAAATGCCACGGCGTCTTGAAATAACCATATGGCAGAGGTGACTTCATGGGGTGCCTTCCATGCTGGCTGGACGCCTACTTGCTAGTGACCCTGGTGACCGTGCAGCCTTGCTGTGGCTTGGCCCTGCCCTCTGTCCAGGCGGGTGGCCCTTCCGGGAGCAGCCATAGCCCAGCAGCACAAGGCCACCCTTAGCCAGTGCCTCCCTCTGCTCCTGCACTTCCCAGCAGGCTGGGCAGAACCAGAGGAAATGGGCCAGATGGGCCCGGGTCACAGGCTGTGAGGTAGGCCAGGCCAGGCCCCCAGCCCCCTGATGGTGTGGGGAGGGGGGCTAAGATCCTGGGGGCCAAGGTGGCCTCACCTCAAGGGCACAAAAGGTCCTAGGTGGCTGCAGCAGGTCAACAGAGAAGGACGTGCACAGAGCTTGGAGCAGCTGGGGGACTAGAGCAGGGGCCCAGGGCCAGGAGCCTGTCGGGCAGTTGGGGTCATACACATCATATGCAAGCAGACCTCAGTGAAAGGCACACCAGTGGATGGACCTGGGCATGTTCACGTGGAGGCTGAGCTCAGCAGAACCTCCAGGGCCTCTGGCCCCTGGGCTTCTGGTCTGGGAGGCTGGGAGGCTGGACTCTGTCTGCTCCCCCTTGGCCTGGGAGGCAGCTGGCTGTGTGGGTGACTCCTACACCAGCTTCTGATGTCCAGCCAGCCCAGGGCTGTGGGCAGACTTGCACACAGCCTTCTGGCTCACGTTGCAGTGCTGGGGTAGCAGGCAGGGACACTCACCAATGAAAGACACTGCCTTGGTGTTGATGATGCCGCTGGGCAGCAGGTGGAAATCATACTCCTTGCCATCCACCACCACGGTGTGGCCAGCATTGTTGCCTCCCTGGGGACAGAGACTCAGCTGACTATTCCTTGGGTTCCCCGACACCAACAGATAAGGCAGAGAGGGGCCTTGCAGTGGCTGCCACCCAGGTGCACAGGGCAGCTCCAGGCTCACCTGATGGCCCTGCAGTACCGGTGGGCAGATGGGGCTGGAAACCCCGGGGTATGATTGATAGGGCTGCGGCCAAAGGAAAGCAGGAGGACCCCCTGAGGGAACACAACATGCTGACACTCAAGGGGCTTGGGGTGGCAGCATCTTCCTTCCTCAGATGTCCTGCTACCCCTGAGGCCAGGCTAGGTAGTGTGGTGGCACCTCTTGAGATTCTGCACAGGGCCTTCCAGCCCCAGTCCTGTGTCCCACATGCTGGCCGACCAGTTTGCAGCCTTCTCTTTCCTCCTGCCCCTGCCAGGGCCCCTGGCCCCAGCCACACTGTTATCTATGTATGAAGAGAGACCCCCAACCCCCATCCTCTTCTGCCCACCCAGGACCCACAGTGTGGCTGCCTGTTGCTCATGACTCCCTGGGCAGATTCCAAGCCTCCTAGGTCCTCAGCTGAAACAGCTGGTGCAGCTGCTAATACAAGGGACCTGGTAGGGACCTCACTTCTCACAGTGGTCACTGGACAGCAGGGCTGGAGTTCCACGTACTTAGTTACCGCCCCACCCTCCAGTTCCTGACCCCCAGGTGAGATGGGCCTGCCAGAAGCCGATTCTACACCACGGCACCAGAATACTAAATGAAGTTCTGTCCTAGGCTTCTCCCTGCAGCCTTCAATGCATGCCGCTAGTGCTACTGGTGCTGTCCCCCTGCCCAGCAGGTGGGACCCTCCCCAGCTAGCACAGGCTGGCCACACCAACTGCAGTACCCATCCAGGCATGGCTCTGATGATACAGTAGTGCCCACCTCCCCAGCCAGCCCTGGGACCTGCGGCTGTGGCTGTAGTTGGTTCTGACATGGGCAGGTCCTGTGTGCAGGTGATGCAGTCCTAGGGGGCTGTGGGGAGCAGGGCTGTGAGGGGACCTGCATGGACTCTCATGGGGGGCATACATACAAGCTGTCCCAGAGGGGCTATCTGAGCACAGGGAGACAAGGCCTGGGGGGCAGGAAAAGGAGGAAGAAGAGATGAGGGACCTCTGAACTCACTGTGGGGCTTAGCAGACTGCTGTCCTTCCTGGGCTTGCACACTGTAGAGGTTGATAGATTGTGTCAACTTGAGAAGCTAAAAGCTTAACTAAATTCAGTGGATTGTCTAAGGAAAGCTGCAAAGAGGGAGCAAAGCCAGCCCCAGAGAAAAGCCACGGAAGTTACCAGCGGAAGTGACATAGGGGTGGAGCCACATAAGGCTTTTGGTACAGATTGCTTCTGATGTTTCAAATGGAACTACACGACTTAAAATGTTTGCCTTTCTGGATTCTTGATTTGTTTTGGTCTCAGTGGTTTGTATCCAGCTGTGTATACCTTTTGAAATGGTAATGTTTATCTTGTGCCTTTAAATGTTGAAAGTGTTTAACTTTTCATTTGTACAGGGGCTCACAGCTAAGAGTTTCCTTGGATCTTGGAGGAGACTTGGGACTTTGACTTTTCAGCAATGCTGAAACTGTTAGGACTTTGGCATCTCTTGCAGATAGACTAAGCACCTTTTGCATAAAGGGATGTACATGAGTCTTGGGGGAACCAAGGACAGAATGTTTTATGGTTCTCATGTAATATAATTTTGATAGACTTACTACTGATACTTAATGATAGTTAAACCTGTACTATAATGTCAAATTTGTAAAATGTTAATACGCATGTCTGTGTACCTGGAGACTGGTTTAAAAACATGTCTAGCTGCCAAATTGACAAGGGGTGGATTGTAGTGGTTGATATATTGTGTCAACTCGAAAAGCTAAAAGCTTAACTAAATCCTGTCAGCAATTCCACACCATAAGGCAGGGAGGCCCCTCCTTAGTGAGTGGAGGGCCCGCCCTAGTGTGGCTCAGCACAAAGAAGATATATGAGGAGCTGAGCGAAGATGGGGGGTGCCACTTCCTCGGGGGGCTCTAGTCACCACAATCAGTGTGGAGGGAGGAGCCGAGGCTTGCTAAAAGCTACAGCTGCTGGTCCTCCCTCTGCTTTGCTGTTTTCCATGGCGATAAAATGCTGTCCTTTGCCACGTGCCAGCCTGCCTTGGAGCCAGTAGACTATAATAAAACCTCCATTAGGTGTGAGCTAAATAAGCCTTTCCTTCCTTAATTTTGGGTGTCGGGTATTTGTCCCAGCAACAAATAAAAAATAACCAAGACACATGCGCAGCCTGTTGGGACCAACAGACCCTGCAGCCTTCTGTGCTCTGCCCTCCCCTGGTATGTGCAGCCCTCCTTGGCTCATGAAGCACCTGCATCCATGACCTCCCTGCAAGGGCAAGACCTCAGGGGCAGCACAGTTGGCCTGCCAGAGAAGCTGGGGCCCAGGGAACCCTGAGAGGGCGCCTGTTGCCCTGCTCTCCTCTCGTTATGCCCAGGACCAAGCCATCTGGCAGAGGACAGGCGACACTGCTTGTGTTGGGGTAAACATGGGTGCCTGGGAACAGCACAGTGTCACAGGCCAGGGGACGTCCCATGATCTTGGGCCAATGCCTGTGTGGGGCCAGGTGCCAGGAGCAGGGCCCTCAGAGGAGGCCCAGCCTCAGGGCTTCCAGCAGCCCTGTGTGGCGAGGGTTTTCCCCAGATGCCCAGTCTATGGCTCTGCTCAGGGAGCTTTTGGAACACCAGGTGCATGGGGACAGCCAAAGAGCTGGGGACAAGATGCCCTCAGGGGCTTCAGCCTGGGGCTCCCAGAGCAAACAGCACCCAAGGAAGGTGGGCACAGGAGCACGGACGGGTGAGCAGGTGAAGGTCACCAACCTGGAATGGGGGGGACAGTGGGTCTGTCTGGCACAGCAGGTGGCATCCACAAGGTGCCCTGAGCCCTGCAGTCTCTACTGCCCCACCCAGGTGAGCAGGCTCTAGAGGGCGCTCGGCCCGTAGCCAGCTCTGGTCACACAGGTGCCACCCCTGGCTGCATGAAGCGCAGTGGCTGCCACTGCCACATCTTAGAGTGCAGTCTGGAGAGGGCGCACTGTGGAGGAAGCCGGAGCCACGTGGGGTGCAGCAGGGCTGGGCCTTGCTGTGGAGCTGGGGTCAGCCACAGCTCTGCTGTGGCCCTGGCTTGCCTGGGGCTGGGCCCAGGTGGACCCCAGAGCTGGACTCAGGCAGGCCGCTGCTTTGATCTCCCTATCTGGAGGCCCATGGCCTCCCATCCTCCTGCCCACAGTGCCTGTGCCCTCCCAGCCTGCGCCCTTTCTCCCTCCCACCTGTCCCAGCCAGCCAGCCAGCCAGCCCAGAGTCCAGCACACTCCTGTGTCTGTCACTGAGCACTCAGCAATCCTGTACCCCATCTATCCCCAGCAGGGCTGATAGAGAGAGAGCCACACTGGAGAGAGAGCCATCTCAGATGCCCACCATGGCCGTCACCATGGCAGATACCCACTCTAGCCAGAGCCCCTGTGTGCAGGCACCAGGCTTCTGCAGAATTCAAGACAATGATGACCTAGCAGAGCCCAGGCATAGGGCTCAGGAAAGGCCACCTTCCACCACACAGCAGGGTCCTTCAGCCGGTGCTGACCCACGGCCCACTGTGGCTCCTGTGAGTGGGCCAGGGGCACAGCCCACATGGCCAACAGGCCAGGCCATATGCTGTGGGGTGCTTGGTCACACAACTCCAGGGGCCACTGTCCCCTGCCCTCAGGCCAGCTGTCACTCAAAGGCCCCAGGTCTTGGTGGCTGGGAGTTTAAGGCCAGAGCTCTCCCTCTAGGGCCCTATGATAACCCAATTCTGCTCTGTGGAAGTGGCTAAGCCCTAACCCTGGCTCTATCCTTGTAGGAATGTGGCAGCTGTGGTCCTAAGCGTGGACCCAGCGCTGCCCCTGTCCCATCCTTCCTACAGTGGGGACCCTGCTTGCCTGTGTGGCCCAGTCACCCTTGGCACCTGTGGCCCTGCAAGTCCTGCGCCCCACCTATGTCCAGAATGCTCCTCCCTATATCCTGACCCTCTGCTCATGGTCTCCCACCTGCAGAGGCCCTGCCAGCTCAACAGCAGCCCTGAGCCAGGCAGAGAAGCTAGAGGCCGGGTGTTTCCTGCCTGGGTCAGAAGGCTCTTCCAAGCCCCTGGACATGCTGAATGCTGAGAGTGGGCTACTCCATGTCACCCTCTCCCCCAGCCCCGGCCTTTCGTCCCTGCTTGGCCCCTCCCGCACCCCTTGCACACAGACCCTGGGGCCCCCGACTACAGGACCAGATCTCTTGGAGTTGACTGGCAGGCAGCAGAGGCCAGGTGCCTGCCCCCTGGGGTGCTCTGGCCTAACCCAGCTGGCCCTGGCCACGGTGAGGCTGGTTGGTTGGCTAGGACCTCTAGCTCCAGGGGGATGCTGTGTGTACACCAGGCAGTGCTGAGGTGGTGGGGACCTGATTCTGGGAGCATGTTGGTCACTCTAGGGGTCCCAGAGCAGCCTGGAATTTCTGGCATGCCCCTGAGAAAGCTCTAGAACCCTGCAAATCACAGGCAGAGCCCCCACTGCACAGGACATCCACCAGTGAGGACTTGAGAGGAGTGTGGGATCTTGTGCCCACATTTGTGGGCCACCCATGGAGCTGTGGCTTCTACCGCTAGCCTGGGATTAGCTTAGACAGTGACCTCAGCTAGATCTAAGCCTCAGCCTGAGCTGGCTGGACATGGACACTGGTCCATGGTGGAAACCAAGAGAAAGCTCCGTGGGGCTCCAGTGCCTGGTATGCCTGAAGCCAGCTGTCCTGGGCATTCAGAGGAAGGAATGGGTGACATGGGTGGGTGTGGAATTCCTACCCTGTGCCCACTTTACAGACCACCTGGCCCTCTGAGCCCCTGGCATCCACTGTAAAGTCAGGCCCTGGCATCAGGGGTCCTGCTCTGACACTGTTGTTTACCTATGCACACATGCTGTGAGGACAGAGAGCCCAGAGCACCTGGCTGGAACTTCACTCTGCCAGGGTGGCACCGACAGGGGGCAGATGCTGGGAGGTCAGCAGCAGGCAGGGGCCTTGCTCCAGGGCAGACAATGCAGGAAGCCAGGTCCCTGAGCAGGTGCAAAATCAGGGTCTATCAACTGGAGAGGAGTTCACGGCCTTGGGGATCTGCCTTCGTTCCCAGAGGTGCAGCAGGGGTGCAAGCCCAGGGCTACTGAGCTGGGGATGTGCTACACAGCAGTTACTGTCATGGTTCAACTTCCTAAGTTTCCCCACCTGGGAAGGAGTTCTGTAGGCCCCATTCTCCAGCTTGTCAGCAGGCTGGCATGGTTTAAATCTGCTAAGGAGGAGCCCAGGGCTCCTTCAACCCAGGACAGGGTTTGAACTGTGTAGGAGGCAGGCTGCGGGGAGGGTTCCCAGGGACCAGGGCTGGCTGGCTGGCCTGGGGGGGCGGGGCAGGGTCAGCAGGACTCTCTCGATGGGGCTCCTGGTTGTGTGGACAGCCCAGGGCAGCACAGAGAAGAGGCTACATGGAGGTGGGGACACTCTGTGCCACAGAACTCTGGACATGTACCCAGTGACCAGGTCTGAGGGCTGCCCTAGGACCTGCAGAGAGGACAAAAGGTCCCCCTTCAGGCCCCCAAGGAGGCACTTTCCTCGGCCCCTCGGCCCCTCTAGGTCTGCCCATGCCCTGTGGGCCAACGGGCCACACCCACCCCTTCTCATGAAGCTCAGGCAGCCACAGCAACCCCGACCCCAGGTTCCAGTGCCCGGGAAGAACGCCCGTGGGCGCCCCGGCCCTAGGCCAGGCTTCAGACCCAGCCTGAGCAGCCAAGGCAGCTGCGCGCGGGGCTGGCAGCCCACAGGCAGCATGGATAAGGCCCCGCGGACGGGTGGTGACCCACAGAGCACTCACCCAGCCTCTGGCCTGCAGCTGGCCAGGCTGGGCCCAGGTCCCTGGGGATGCAGGCTGCGCCTGGCTCCTCCATGGCCCCAACGCGCGATCACGCTAGTCAGAAGTCTGGACTCCCCCCACCCCAGGCAGACAGGGTCCTCTTGGATTCTGCTCCAGGGGTCACCTGCCCCTACCCAGCAAATGGGTGGGACCCTTCAAGGCACTCTCACCTGGCGTGGCCAACTGCACCGCCCAGACCCTCAGGGCTGCAGGAGGAGGGAGGCTCTCAGGACCCTCAAGTCACCCAAGCGGGGTGCCCCCACCCCAGGGCGACGTCACTCCCCTGATACACCAAACCCACCCCTGAGGATCAGGTGTCCCCGACTCAGCGACTTGTATTTATAGCTCTGGCCCTGGGCTGCCCCTGTGTGGGCGGCATGTGTATGCGGGACTGTGGGCCACGCGCCCAGGGCTGCTCCCGGGAAGACCTCCCAGGGGCGCTGGGTCCCGGGAGGGAGACTCGCCCCGCCCCGCCCGCACCTGGCAGCGGCTGATGATGTCGGCGTCCGTGGCCAGCAGGTCCACCACCTTGCCTTTGCCCTCGTCCCCCCACTGCGCGCCCAGCACCACGGTTACGCGGGAGCCGGTCACCGCCGCCTCCTGCTGCAGCCGCCCCCGCTTGACGCCGCCTGTGCCGGGGGGCCGGTCATTGGAGGCTCGGGTCCCTGACATCCTCGTCCACCCTTCGCGCCGGCCGCCCGGGAGCCCGCCCCCGCGCTCCGCGCCCTTAAAGGGACCGCGGGTCGGGGCGGGGCGATGGCAACGCGCGTGACCCGGGCAGGCCCCGCCCCGTGCTGCCCAAGCTACGCCGGTGGCACCTGCGTCAGGGCGCTGCCCGCCACGAACCCGGCCCGAAGGGCGCCCCCTGCGGGCAGCAGGACGTGGAGGCTTAACCAGGATCCGCTCCACCTGCTTGGTCACGCAGCATAAGGTGCCACTGTTCGGGTCACCAGATGTGCACCGGCCACTGCAGCCACCGCAGCGTGTGTTTCCAAGAGGCCGATTCCCTCCTGCTCCAGTCCCATGGGCCCTGGGGACCCAGAGGGGAGTGGTTTGTGCGCTCAAACCCTCCACTCCCAAGTGTAATGGCATGGCCTGTCCCCTCCCTCTGTCTTCTATTGGCAGCACCGGGGCTTTGCTGTATACCAGGTCCAGGAGAGAGAGCTTGCCTTCTCAGTGCCATCGTGGGTGACTGATGGCTGGGTGGTAGGCAGCTGGGCCGGGGGCAGCAGGACACTGCCACGGGCGGCACCATGGGGTGTGGGGGCAGGAGGTGGGTCTCAGGGGAGCGTTGGCCTGAGTAGGTGAGCTAGGGCAGAATGGCAGCTGGAGGAATACAGGGGTCCCAGAGCTGTCACCACGAACGTAGTGTTGTGAGTACCTAGCCGGAAAGACACATCAGACAAATGAGCACACAGGCCTTGAGGGGGTACAGCCATCCTTCCTTGGGGACCCAGGGCTCTGGGCCAGTGGGAGTCAAGTTTCAGAGGGACCGGGGAGCAGCCTAACTGCCCCACTGTAAGGCTCTGACTGGCTGTGTGGGCCAGCGCTGACCTGGGGCGCCAGCTCTGGGGCCCAAGACTATAAACAGCATGGGCTGGAGTGGGGCAGGGCTTTTCTAAAAACAGCCCAGCTGACATGGTCCAGCCCAAATTAGATCACCCCACCCTACAGCTGGCCTGTCATAGGGTGGTGGGCTGTGGCCTTGCTACTGTGACCTGGGACAAGTGGCCTTCACCAAGCTTTGTGAGCCAGAGGCCCCTTCAGGGAGCATGGTGTGGCCACTTGTGGATTCCACAGAGGCCCCCAGGGGACCAAGACTGCATAGCGCAGCTGGGCACTGCCATCCACAGATGCTGCCTGGTCCCAGACACCCTCACAACGCCTTAGGGTTTGATGTGACCCACTTGTGAGCTGTTGGTGGCCCACACAATGGGCTTTCCTGGGGAGTGGCAGGCAGGCAGGCAGGCAGGCTCCGGGGAGGCCTAGGCTAGTCACAGGCGTGCCTGGCTCCAGGAGCCCACATTCAGCGTTACTATAGCTCAGTGCTGCATGCTTCTGGGGCTGTAGGGGCAGCGTGCAGGCCTGTAGGCCAGGTAAGGGTGCATCTTCCTTGGACAACTGCCTTGTAGGTTCTACCACCCAGCTAGGGACCCACTGCAGTGCAGAGTACAGAGTGGACTTAAGGACCAGCACACAATGCTCATGCCAGGTCACAAGGAGGCCCCACGGGGGGCGGGATGGAGACAGAATGCAGTTTAGACCTGTGGATGGGAGCTCGGCCCCCGAGGGCGACAGTCCTTGCCCTGGGCTACAGCCCAGACAGGAGCATAAGTGAAGCTGTCCCCAAAAGAAGTGTGCCAGATGACTCCATTCATGCGGAGTATCCGTGGTGGCAGGGATAACCGGGGTGACTGCATCAGCAGGACTCTGCTGTGATGGAGATGCTTAGCCTGGCTGCAGGGGCTGAGTCACCTTATACACTGGAGGGAACCACTGCTACTTGGCACACAAGCCCGTCTCCCCAGGGTGGACAGAGCTGCCCTTCCTGAAGCCTGTCCTAGTGACTCTAGGCGCGGGCAGGCTCCTTCTGTCTCACACTGCCTGTAAGGCCCCTGAAGATGCCTGTGGAATGAATGAGTGATGTTTACTTAAAGCCAGTGATGACATAACTGAGCATGCTCTGGGTGGAGGAGGCCAACAGGCCTCCGACCACAAACCCCAAGGGGCTTGGGGCTTTCTGGGTGTGGCCCATGCCTGGCCTGGGCACAGGCTCCTGGCTGGCGCTCAGGGAGATTCTGGGAGAAGCTGCTGGCACCAGGCTGCCAGTAAGGGCAGGTGCACAGCAGTCTGCAGTGTAGGCAGCGCAGCGTGCATGCTGCCGTCGGAGGAGCACTGAGGGCTGTGGCTGCTTGTGGGTCCCGGTTGCTGCTCTGGCTGCCACATGGCTCCTGGCCTGTGCTGATCACGATGAAGGGGCCACCAATGAGCAGGCAACTGCTGAGCCCCATCCTGCCCTCTGCTCTCCCAGACATGTGCCATCCGGGGGCCATCCTACTGTCTGGCAGGTGCTGAGAGGCCAGGCCAGGCCAAGCTGAGCCCAGAGCACAGGTCTGCGTGGGTGCCAGTTTTGGCCTGGCTCTCCTGACTTCTCTGGGCCTCTGAGCCCAGGATGCCTGTTGCATGCCTGTCCCTGTGCCCACCTACCTTTTGCCTGCTTACCTACCCATCTCTCCACATCAGTGAGAGGGGAAAGCAGGGGGTGCCGGAACCTCAAAGCCCTGTCCAGTCCCCTGTGCAGCTCCTCTGCCCGAACACAACAGCCAAGCTGGGCCAGGCTTGCTCTTTATTGGCCTAAGTCCCTCTACTTCTGGCCTCAGTGCCCTACCTGGGCCCTGGGCAGCTGCTCCTGGAGGGTGCTGATGAGGTGGTCACTTGCTATGCAGAGTCTCAGCGCAGCCTCTGGTCATCGTGATGGGCTGGGCACACCGCCCATGGCCCTGCCTGCCGGGCTGCCTCTGCCCAGGCTTGGAGGTGCTGCACTGCCCCAACACAACTGCCTCTGGACAGCAGACTCAAGAGAACCACCTTCCACTGGAAATGCAGTTGAGGGCCGAGCGGGGTGGCATGTGCCTCTAACTCCTGCCAGGCGGGGGCTGAGGCAGGATGATCCCGTTGGAGGCCAGCCTGTGCAACCCGGCCAAAGTTGGTCAGCAATGCAGCCGCACAAACCGCCCAGCTGAGCTGGTGGAGGCAGGAGTAGGTGATGTCTCCTAAGCACGAGGCACGCCGGGGGTACGATGGGTGCGCAGACAGGGGCAAGACCAATACTGGGTCTCGAAGCAGGGCATGAGCTGCGTGTGCGGGCGGTGCAGGAGGTGCCGGCCTGGGTGCTGGAGTCTGCGCAGCCCTGGCTGTGACATCAGCAGGAGACTGAGGTCCTCAGTAAGGCACGGAGTTTGGCTCCTCGGGGCCCGGTCCCAGCCTGGTCGGAGGAGCCTCCTAGAAGCACATCCAGGGCCGTGGCAGTGCCAGGGCCACGCGCTTCTCACTTAGCTTTGGGCTTGGGCCTGAGGCCTGTGGAGCGGAGGAAGCCGTGTCACTAGGAGCAGCCCTGTGGGGCAGCGCGTGCTTCTGTCCCCTCCACCCCTCGCCAGGGCTGTGCTCTGCATCCTGGGTTCAGTGACTGCAGACTCCCGCAGGCCCATGCTCCACCCCTCCAGCTGGCCCTGCTTGTGCCCTCCGCTGCGGCTGAGGACCAGGGCCCTTACGTGGCCCTGCAGGGCTCTGCCCAGGACCCTCTGCCCTCCCTGAAGATCTACTGGGAACTGCCTCAGAGCTCTCACGTTCTTGGTTCCATGGCGTGACCTGGAACCAAGGGACCTGGTCTCGTGGGGGTCTGAGAAATTCCTTCCCAGACATACAACAAGAATATGAGCAGAAATACACCACCGAGCACCCACTGAAGATGGGATTTCAATGCCAGCGCACCGACGGGGACTGGGACTGCCGGGCTAACGGTGAGCTGCTCCGTGTGGCCAGGGCTGCAGGCTGTGCCACAGCCACGGGTGGCCTGTCTGCATGCAGGACCCTGCACTTGCACCACAGGGGTGGGGCCCAGGCCCCCACAGGCTGTGGAGCTTTAGGTAGGGGGCCATGGAGCCCCAGCCCCACGCCAGGTGGGGATGCCTGTCATCCCTGTACAGTGAGGCTGAGGCAGGAGGACAGGAAGATGGAGCCCAGTCTGGGCAACCTGATAATATGTCGGTACCTTGTCCCAGGATAAAATATAAAAAGGAGCTACTTAGCTCAGTGTGAAGGCCCTTGGGTTGAACCCAGAGGGTCCAGAAAGACAAGAAGTAGCCCTTATGGTTCCGATACTGGTCCTCCTCCACTGGAAGAAGTGACTGCACCCTGTGCCCTGACCTGGAGCCCGGGCCCTCTGTGAGGGGGCAGGCGCCTGGAGCGGGCCAGTGCCTGCTGCGTCTCGGCCTCCTGGGCCGTACTGAGGGCCCAATGGGGTCCTTCCCCGGGACGCAGATGGCCCGGGGTCCTTCCCCTCACTGGGAGGCACCTTCCCTGCAGACCCGGTTGAGGAAATGGGGAGGCTTCCATCCACCTGCGCCTGGCTAGCACCTTCCACCTGAGGGCTGGACCTGCTTCTGCAGGCCTGGCTGTGCCGCGTGCGTTCACACGGCAGAGGTCACCCGAGGAGGCAGGGTCAGGGAAGTCACAAGGGCAGCAGTGGGCTGTGGTTAGGCCAGGACGCAGGGCAGGAGCAGCCTCAGCCCATCCTCCCCTCTCCACAAGGAGCTCCTCCCCGAGGCCACTGACCTCAAGGCTGGCACTGAGGCTGCATCCTGTCAAAGCAGAGGAGGCTGGAGGAAAAAATGTGCAGCCACGAACCTTCCCAGCAAGGGTGAGGACGGGGAGGAGCCACCAAGGTTCACATGAGGCTTCTGCCACCATGTGCCGCAGGCCAGAGCAAAGCACCTGCGAGGGCTGAGCAGCAGGCTCAGCCCCGCGCCCACCACTGTTAGTGCAGAGAGCGGCTGTGTACCTACCTCACTGGATTGCACACAGCCTTTTTGTTTTATTATCATCAGAATCAGGGGCAACCTCTGCTTTCAAAGGAAAGAAATGCACTCAGCAGCTTATCCTGGGTGACCAGAGAGCCTGCCGCCCTTAGGGGATAGCCGCAGCACGTGACATGCCCAGCTTTCTGGCAGAGTCCAGTGCAGCTGTGCACCGTGGGCCCAGTGCCAGCCCTGTGCATGTGGCATGAGCCACCCCACTCCCTGCCAGGGCTGTGAGAGCTGGGATAGTGTCTGGGTGCAGCGACATAGGCGTGAGGCCTAAAGCTGTCCCCGCAGGGAAGCACTGCTCCCCATGTGCCCAGTCACCCTCTCTCTTGGATCCTGCTCCAGCTTGCAGTGCCCCCTGGGGAAGGAGCAGGACCTGTCACCAGGTGGTGGCCGCCCAAGGGAGAGGTCTCGAGCCCTGCAGTGAAGGGCGCTGTGATGAGGGGTCTGACGCCACAGCCCTGCTCCCCCCAACCCGGCCCCAAATTACCCTCTTGGCTCCTGGTGGGGCGCTTCTTCCTCCGCTTACTTGAACACTTCGAGGCCTGGGCCCGGGCCCTGGAGAGGGTGCCAGACCCAGAGGAGTCCGTCACTGCATCCTCGGAGAAGGACTTGTCCAGGGACGTATCCAGTGCAGACTCCGGGGCTGTGTCTTCCTTGTCCTCATCCCCAGCCGGGCCTGTGTCCTCCAGTCCTTGGCTTGTGCTGTCAGCCTCAGCCTGGTGGACACCCTGGGGAGCTTCACAGCCCTCACTATCCTGGAGCCCTGGGGACACTTCGCTGGAGAACTGCAGAGGCTTCAGGATGCGGGAGTCCCCCAAGGCCACCGGCCAGGGCTCCTTGGAGGGGCAGGCATTTAGAGCATCCTCGGTATCCAGGAAATCACTGGCATCCACGTACCAGGAGGAGCGCCGCTCCAGGGGCAGTGGGCCACTCCCCTCATCATGGGGCAGTGGGTGGGGAATCACAGTGTCCACAAAGTCCCAGCCCTGTGGCTCACTGACCACTGCGGCATGAAGGTCCAGCTCCAGGGCAGGGCTGCCTGTGCCACCTTCGGGGCCTTGCGTGGGGTCACTGGCAGCTGCTGTGGGTGGGGGGAACACATGAGGTCAGAGCACGGCAGCTGCCTGCCCCTACCCCGGCCATTGACTGTGAAATTCCAAGGCGTCAGAGGCCCACGCTGGCTTTCTATAGGCAGACTGGGTTCTCTTGTTCTCACTCTGGACAAACACACCACTCCTGTCCCCAGAGCCTGGAGAAAAGCTGACCAGGAGCAGGCCCCCCTCCTGGGGATGTCTGTCCCACCACTCAGGTCTTGAGCCCGGGGCAGGGGGGCTTGTCAATAGGTCACCAACCCCCAACTCTCTTGGTGCCCAGGGGCCAGATGGCAGCCAGGCAGGCTGCATGGGGCTGTCCAGGGGCTGGACGGGGCCGCACCTGGCCAGCCACACCTGTGGCAGAACCCCCCCCCATGACAGCAGTTGTGGTTTCGCCTGCTGGGGTGCAGGGACAGGCAACACTGGCTAAGGTCTCTAGGGGCACGGTGTGGAGCAGGGGAGCATGGAGAAGCAGCAGCCAGGGGCTCACCAGGCTCCTGGGTCCCGAGAGGTTCTGCTGGGGTCAGCTTGCCGCTCCCTTCAGCTTCCCCTCGGCCGCGGGCTGTCTTGCGCAGCTGGAAGCCCTTTCTGATGTCCGCCAGCAGGGCATCAATCACACATACCTCCTCCTGCCTCCCTGGCGCCTTCCTCCCTGAGGAGCCGCGGAGCCTCAGAGAGCTGTGCTGGGGACCCAGATCCCACCCCAGTGCCCTAGGAAGGAGGGGCCCCAGTGGGAGCGGAGCTGTAAGACGTGGGCGAGGAGATGCCCCTGGGTCCTGCCCTGCCCTCCCGAGCCCGCCTCACCAGGCTTCCCGTCCTTGCCCTGGGGCCTCTGTGCCGCCTCCTCTGCCAGCTGCCTTTTCCTCCTCTCGGCCTTGGCCACATGCTCCTTCCTGTCCTTGTTCTCCTGCTCAGGCAGATAGGAGCCTGTCATCCAGCCCTGCAGCCCTCTGCTGACCACGAGTCTGGACTGTGGTGGGGGTGGCCCTCGCTGGAGGGCCACACCACTGGACCCACCCCGCAGCTCTCGGTAGATGGTGAGGAGCACAGGACTGCTCTGGCCTCAGGAGGCCCGCCCACCTTCAGAGAACATGTGAAGAGGTCCCGGAAAGTCCTCATGGTGCTGAACGTGTCCTCCAGGGACAGTTGCTGGGGGTCTTCACACAGATAGTCAGCCAGCTCCAGCTTCCTCTGCTCAATGGTGTCAAAGACTGCGTCTAGCTCTCGGGAGGCTGCGATGCTGGCCTGGGGCAGGGTCTCAGTCACTGCCCAGGCAGGGTGGGACTGGCAAGGGCAGGCCAGACTGAGAGGACCTGGGTGCCCACATCCATCTCAGGGAGGCCACCACTCTGGATGCTGCCTCTGTGGCCTCTCCCATCCTGGCCTGTCCCAGGCAGGCACCCCTCCCTGGAGCCACCCCAGCCTCTGCTGCCAGCTGGGGTCCACACCCACGTACCTGCAGGCGGTGCTTATACTGTTCCTGCACCTCAGAGATGGAGGCGGACACTCTCCGCTCCGCGTCCAGAAGCTTCTTCAGGTTGGCACTAGCCTCTGAGCGGATGATCTCCACATTGATCCTAAAAGGGGCCAGGTCTAGGCCAGCTCAGGGGCAGCCAACACCAGCCTGCCAGGGACAAGGTGGGGGTGCATGCCACCCCCTCCCCTGGGACCTAGTGCTGCACTGTGAACTCTGAAGCCAGACTGGCAGAGGGGTCAGCTGCCCTCCTGGCTGGCTATCCCGAAGGTCCAGCAACTCCTGCACCAGAGGCATCTGGGATGGTGGAACCTGGTAGGCCTGGCATTGGTTGGCAGCTGCCCTCCTAAAGCCCTATTCAGCAGTGGGACCCTGGAGGGTCCCATCTTGGGGCAGCATGACATTGCTTGCAGATGAGCCTGTCAGGCCATGCCAGTCCAGGGCACCCCCTGTCCTTAGGCCTCATTTTCCTACCACAGCAGAGGTCCTGTCCCAAGATGCAGGCCTGTACCCCAACTGGCAGCAGGGGCTGGGGTCACTGGGGTAGCACTGTAGCCTGTCTATAGGTTCCCAGGTTGGGGCCAAAGTGGGGCCACCTACCCTGCTGCTTGGGATGGCTGCTCCAAGTCCCTAGGGAGCTGCAGGAGGTCTGGGTAGCTCTTTTCCACTTCCTGCAACAGGGTGTGTTCGGGAGACTCAGCTTGGCCAACTGTATCTGGGCTGCCACCTGCACCTGGGCTGCCCCTAGCTACCATCCTTAGCAACCAAGGATCAGAAAAGCTCAACCAGGGCTGGGGAGACGGCTCAGTAGAATAAGCGCTTGCCTGGCAAGCGCAAGGGCCTGAGTTCAACCCTGGTTCCGCAAAGAAAAAAAAAAAAAAGCTCAACCCAGGGCCTCCTGGATCCTGGCCACGATCTTGTAATGTTTCAGCTTTTCTTAGGAACTGCCCCCACCAGACAGGGCCTGGGGAGAGACAGGGGCTGCAGCAGGGAGGCCACACCTACCTCGCAGTCCCCAGTGGCCCACCTACCTCCAGCACATGGTGCAGCAGCGTCACACGATTCTGCTGAGACTTGGTCTCTGTCAGCTTCAACAGCGTGCTGATCTTGAAGCCATCAGCATCTCCTGTGTGGCTACCCTGTGAGGGACTGGGTGTGAGTCCTCTGCCTCCCCAGGCTGGGCACAGGTCAGGGCCACCTCCAACTCACGTAGTTGAGGAAGTTCCCGATCTTTAGGATCAGATGGCAGAAGATAGGCAGCCGGTGGCTGTGAAGCAGGCCTGAAAGGTGGGCAGCAGTGAGGGCATGCCTGAGGCCCCCTTGCCAGTGTGGGGTTGGTGTCTCCACTCCGTCCCCTGACCACCTCCAGCTTAGCAAGGCACCACCCTGAAAGCTGCCACCTTGCTGCTCTCAGCAACCATCCTGATGGTGGCAGCAGGGGCCCGTCTGCCCCTCCTGGGCACCGGCCCACCCTTCTGCTTCCCCGGCCTCACTCACTCTCACAGGCGCTGAGAACCAGCTGCGCCTTGGGCCGCACCATGTCCAGCACGACGGCCGTGCCCTCGTACAGCTGCATGCACTCGATCCGGAGCTGGTAGCTGCCACGAGAGCCAGGTCAGTGCCAGGCTGTCCCGCGCAGTGTCCGCTGGGCAGAGCACCAGCTCCGTTTCTCATTAAGATTGCCAGATCCCCCCAGGCCTGATTCTTCACAGCTGGCAGCTGAGGTGCTGGCGGTGTAGAAGGCCTTCCCAGGAAGACCCTAACATCTTCAGGGCCCCAAGAGGCCCAGGCCCCTTTCTTTGCAGGCTGGGGAAGAGGGCATCATCTCATAGCCCTACCCCATCATGCTGGACTCGCTTCCCTACTCACCAGGGAATGTCCAGCAGGAGGACGTAAAACTGGTCAGCATTGGCCAACTTGGCCCGCTCCTCTGTGAACGCCCGAAGGTTCTCGATCTGTGGAAGGAGGCCCATGTGTGCAACTTGCTGCGTGCATGTGTGCTAACATACTTGTACACACACACACACACACACACACACACACACACGTGCATGCATGGGCACCAACTCCTGTCCTTCCCAGGAAGCCCTCCTGCACTACCTTCTCTGAGCCTATGTCCTCACTGCCTTGGGCAGGGTGGCCTGGGACCTTCTCCTTCCCTTTCCTGTCCCCGCAGAGTCAGGACAGACCCTTCCCTGTCCTCTCTGTGGCACAGGAGCTCAGCTGACCTCATGCTTCTCTGGAAGGAGCTTCAGGAGCTGTTTGAGAACCTCCACATCAAACTTTGCTGTGTTCCCGGCCCGGATCATGGCAGTGACCTCCTCGTTGGAGCTGGAGGGGTGAGAGGATGGGAACTGGTGAGTGAGGGGGTCCCCTGGACGCCTCCCTGCGGCACGGCAGGTGAGTGGAGCCAAAGCTGCTTGTCCAGTGTCACTGAGAAAATGAGACTCAGGCTGAAGAGCATGCTTCCCATCTGCCTCCCTTCCCAGGTGGCTCCGTAACCAGCCATCGCCCCTCCCCCCGCCCACTGTTGTGGGACCCTCACCCTGACCGACAAGCTTGTCTGTGACCTGGCAACCCAGCTGCTCCAGTGTCCTACCCCATTATCTGATGGGTGGAGCAGTTGACGCCCCAGCTAGGTGGGGCAACCCCAGGATGCAGCTGCACTGCCCCAGGGCGGCCTCCAGAGGGCACTGTCTGGCCAGGCTTCCTCAGGGCCGAGTGGGGTGCCTGGTTTGGCTGAGCCTGGAACCACCCTCACCATTTAAACTGCTTCAGGAAGATGTTGAGGTTCAGGCTCTTCTTAGCGTCCAGAAACGTGACCTGGAAGACCCAGCAAGGCTGGAACCTGGAGGCCAGCAGCAGGCGGCCCTGTCCAGCCCGCCCAGCTCAGGCTGGCCTGGCCCCACCTCCTTGGGCTCCTTCCTGGCCGGGGCAGCTGCGAGCTCCTTGGGTTTGACGGTGGGGAAGGAGAAGAGCCTCTCGATGCTGCCAAAGTCGGGCTCCACCTGCTCAGAGCCTGGGCTGCTCAGTGTGGCCCACATGGAGTTGTGCTCTGCGGGGAGGGGTTGCCTCAGGCCTAGGCTCAGGGCCACATGAGGTACAAAGAGCTCCACACGCCCCCAGCTGCTGCCCCGCACCCACGTGTGCGGAGACACCTGTGTGCATGCCACTGTCTGCTGAGCAGGCAAAGCCCACGGGGCTGGGTTGCCCTGGCGAGTGGAGGGCACCTCATGGCAGAGGGGAGGACAGCCTACAACTACCTGGCTGCTCCTTCTCAGAGCCCTGCAGGGCAGCCACCTGGGTGCTACGGGCCTCACCTCGGGCCACGTTGGGTGGCAGTTTCTGCCAGTTGAGCTTCTTCATCCGCAGTGTTGGGGGGTTTACCCGGCGGTGGCTGGGGACCCAGGCGGAGCCCAGGCCGTGGTCCACCTGTGCCACAATGATCTCCTCCATGCCAGCTGCCATGGGGAGTCCCATGGTGCTGGGCAGTGGGGGAGGGGGAGGGCACCCTGTGACTGGGAGTGGAGGAGGGGGTGGAGGCAAGGCACCACCAAAGCCAGGCAGAGGGGGTGCAGGTGGGGGTGTAGAGGAAAATGAGCCCCCCAGGCTGGGCAGTGGAGGGGGAGGGGGTGGAGGCAGGGTACTGCCAAAGCCAGGCAGAGGGGGTGCAGGTGGGGGTACTGGGGGAGATTTAGCACCTAGGCTGGGCAGGGGAGGAGGAGGGGGAGGGGGTGGGGGTAGAAGAGAGGGAGGCCTAGCCCCGAGGCCTGGTAGGGGCTCTAGCGGGGGCTGGGTGGGGCCTGGGAGTGGGGGTGCGGGAGGGGGTGGGCTGGGCGCCCTCTGCAGGGGCGCTGAGGGCTGTGCGGCCGTCATGCCGGCGCTCTGGGCACTGGCCATCTGCTGGCAGGCAGGAGCCACTGCTTGCTGTGGGGCATCCATGCCAGGCCCGGGGGCAGTAATGCTGGGGGGGGGCTTGTCCCTCTGGCTCTGGTCAAGGTCGGCCTGGACACTTTTGTGGGCCTGGTCCAGGGGGCTCCGACGGGGGCGCCCTTTGCCAGCCAGCAGCCGCTCGACCACCTCCTCCGGGGTGCATTCCTGGGCTACAACATGTCAAGGGATGCTCAGGTCAAGGGAGAGGCCAGAACAGGGGAAGGGCAGAAGGCGTAGGTCAGTGATGGCTGGCACAGGCTGGCCTCCCTGCAGGGCCTAAGGCCCTCTGTGTACCCTGCCACTCACCATTGCTGGCCAGGAGCACAGCCCGGTTCACCAGGCTCTCCAGGACCTCCCAGAGCAGCTGGCCGGTGCGGCCGGAGGGCTCCAGGTGCAAGAGGCCCTGTAGCACGGACAATAACTGGGCCGACGCTGGGGAGCAGCTCACCTGAGCAGGGGAGACCAGGGCCAGGTCAGCACCCTGCACCACCTGCACAGGGCGTGCACCCCACACCCCTCTGCACTCCTGGTGACATCAGAGACTGCTCTATGTGTTATGGGGTCTCCATACTCCTGCTCGGAGCATGCCCTGTCAGTGGTGACAAACGAAGGTGCTTCCAGATATTGCTGGATGACACCAGGCACACATGCTCCAACTGAGGGCTACTGGGCTCAGGGCTACCAACCCTGATGCTGGCTGGCCAGCCGAGCTCAGGACAGCACAGACCTGGTCCTGGGCAGCACAGCTGCCATCCACCTGCAGCATGACCCCAGCTCTGCCACTGCTGGAGACACAGCAGGTCTCTGCCTCCAGGGCCTTCTCCCACCCTGCCCAGGCCCACCTTGTGGAAGAGTGAGGTGAAGACCTCCTGGTGGCTGTTCATGTTGATGCCATCACACATGCGCAGCAGCTCCTCCTCATCCTCTGCCTTGGCCTCCTCAAAGGCCTCCAGCTGGATCAGCAGGTCAGCGTCCTCCAGGTCCCTAGTCACAGAGGCCTGCTGCTGACCTAGGCTCCAGATGCAGCCAGAGTGCAGGCCCATAGGTCTGAGCCTCACGTGCTACTGGGGTCCTTGGTGTCTCCACATAGCCTCGGAGGGGAAGGGCAAGACCAAGCCCTCCCTTAGGGCCAGTCCTCCACAGCTGCAGTGGCGGGGCCTGGCTAGGACTGAGGGCATCATTGGTTTTACCTGGCCTATGAGCAGAGCCCTCAGCACCCCACCTTGGCACCCCTCCTGGCACTGACACCCCTGAGGTGGTGCTAGCTGAGCCCCTGCCCACTAGGACGTTTCTCTGGGTTGCAGGCAGTGAGACAGACTGTTCTGTAAATGCGACCCGCACCGTATTGAGGATGTGCTCACACTAACACTTTGTCACATGTCTGCCGCTGGCATTAATTGGGTGTCCTGTGCTGGACCTGGAAGCCTAGCTTCTATGGCACCACCTGACAGCTGGCTCAGGGTACGCCACAGGGCAGTTCCGGAAGTCATCTTGGTCCCTGGCCAGGCGGCTGGGACACCACGGAAGGGGCCTGGATGGGAAGGACCTTGGGGGCAGTGACAGTGGGACTCACCTGAATCGGGTCAGAACGTCTAGCAGCTGCAATCCTAGGGAGGGACAATGGGTCAGAGGGCTTGGAGGCTGCTGCTGGGCAACCCGACCACAGTGCCTGGCTTACAGTATCTCCTTCACTTCCCCTCCCGGTCACTTCTCCCACACACAGCACCCACTCACAAGATGTGAGGGGCCAGAAGGGACAGTGCCCTAGATACCCAGAGTGCCTGTTCGCTGGCCGCTGCCTCCTCCACTGCCCAGTCAGCCTTGGATTGGAGCCCCAAGGGCTGACACACAGGAGTTCCAAGGCCCGAGCTACCAAGGCAGGAAGTAGCAGGAAGCTCTGGGCCCTCTGACAGTGCCTTCTTTGGGGACAGAATGGGAACAGGGGAGGCAAGGGGCCGGCAAGTGGGTGGTTACCAATGAACTCGCACCGCAGCTGGGTACGGATTCGGAGGTCCTCGGGGCCCAGGATAATGGCATTGATCACGCTAAGCAGGGTGACGACATAGGGCACGTTGTCACTGTCAGACAGCTCGTTCATGAGAACACTGAAGCGGTACTGCTGGCTGCACACCGTCTGTGGAGTGGGCGCGTGAGCATCACCCAGGCAGGGCACCCACACCCAGCCTGGGGCCACACTCACCCTGTAGTGGTCCAGGGCATCCAGTGTCAGCGTGTGGCCCTCAGGTGAGTAGATGCACAGGGCGGCCAGCAGCTCACACACCTGCTTCTTGACCATCACATTGGATGTGTCCAGCGCTGCAGAGGTGGGTGGTTATCAGCAGGCCCGCTGACTACCCTCCTGGCCGGCCTGGCTCATGCGAGCTGTTGCCTGACGGCTGGAAACAGGGGCCTGGCCTGCTAACGCCCGATGTCTGGACACTGCCTCCCACACCCCCAGCTACCCTGCCAGGAGAACTTGGCAGCTGGAGAAGGTGACACCTAGTCCTCTGGGGCTGGCCCAGCCCCTGCTGGGCTGCAGGTTTTCCCCAAACAGTGCTAAGTGTGCTAGGACAGACAACCTGGAATGCATTTGTTCTATGAACTCTGGAGTCCTACCCCATTCTACCCCACTCTGCGCTGGGCAGGTTTGGGGATCATCTTGTCTAGCCATGGCCGGGTGCCCAGATGGAAACCCTGACAAGCTGAACAGCTGGGCCCAGGGTTGGACAGAGGGTAGCCTCTAGTCACCCAGCCATCCTCCATGGCCCTGAGCTGTCAGCCAGCCCTGGAACCGCTATGGGGCCTGGCTGCTACCCTGGAAGAGGGCAATGGGTGGACAAAAGACATATGAAACCACTACCCAGAAAGGGACTCTTGCCAGGTTTGGGTCCAGGAGACTTCCAGGAGGAGGTGGTGTAAACCAACAGAGATGGGAGCTGTACTTGTACTTGGCCAGCTAAGTGAAAGGGCTTGAAGCCAGGAAGGGCATTTGGGGAGCCAGGGGGCACCATATAAACCAGGGCCTGGGGCCTGAGGGTTTGTCCCCTCCCTCTGCAGGGTTGGTAGAGTTACAGGAGAGAGGGAACAGGGGAACAGCCAGGTGCAAGTGGAGGGGACATCCTCTGTCCCCCTCCAGGTGCTCACCCAGGGAGAGCTGGCGCACGTAGCCCTGGTTGCTGAGGATGTACCCGATGCCTGGCTGCGAGTTCAGGACGGCGCGCACGCAGCTCACGCAGGTCAGCTGCAGCAGGGCGTCAGCAATGCGCGACACCCCGCGGCCCGACAGCCGCGCCAGGGCCTCGAGCAGCAGGTCCAGGCCGCTCTGCTCCAGGAACTGCACCATCCAGGCCCCATCGCTGCTCTCCAGCCGCTTGCGCAGCCCCGAGTAGTTGACCACGGAGGGCATCTGCAGCAGCCGGATGCACAGCTCGGGCTCAGCACTCTCCAGGTTGGCCTCTGTGGGGTCCGAGTCCTGCGGCCCCAGCTTCTCCTTCAGCGCCGCCCACTTGCGCTGCGCGCCCTCCTTCACCGACATCTTGTCAAACTGCAGGCAGGATGGGGAGGTGACGGTCAGCACAGTCAGGGAGGCAGGGACCCATGGCTGAGAGGCAGGGCTCAGCACAGCCACCAAGGGCAGGCAGAAACACTGTCCTCCACTTCGGTTTCTCCACTGTGCTTCCTGCTGAGAGGTCGGGAAGGTCAGAGGGCAGGGCCCCCTCAGTGACCATGAGGACCCTAGAACAGGTGGGCACATCCCATGCCCGCGTCACTGACAGAGGTGAACTGCATCTCCCTGTAATCCCTGCCTGGGAGGCTTGCGGAGGCCGAGTGGGCGGCTACCCTGGCTGGAACCCCACTGACTATGCTGTGACTGTGCTGCTGACTGCACTTCTGACAGTCCCAGGCGCCCACGCACTCCGAAGCGAGGAGAGGATAGGCCCCAGGGCCAGCCACGGGGTAGCCTCGGGCTCTGAGTGAGGAAATGCCCAGGGCTCACCCTCGTGGGCAGTGGGTCGCCTCCCAGACCACAGTTATGGAGGGGCACAGATGTGCTGGCACTGGGCCCCAGAAGATGATTTTCCCTAGGCTGAACCACTGCACACGGCCTTCCAGCCTAGGCCTAGCTGGCTGCCACTCTGTCCCCACTGCAGTCTCTGGGGACAGTTGCAGAGGTCAGGGGCATCCCAGGCCCTCCTGCAACCATGTATGGCTGTGATCTTCCATTTAGGGCCTGAGAATGGCAGCATGGAGCTGTGGGAGGGTGAACCCAGCAGGGTGGACTCAGCCCCGCCTGAAGGCCCCCATCCCACACTGCCCAAGTGGATGCCTGGGCCACAGAGGAAACACCTGGGGAGGCAGATCTCATGCCTCATGTCTCCCATGAAGGGGGACAGTGGAGCTGTGGCTGGACCCCAGTTACCTGGAGACTACGCACTCGTGTCCAGTGCAGCTCTGCTGTACGCCCTACCCAACCCAGGAAGCTAAGACCCCAATGGGCCACCCAAGGCCACCCAGGCGGCTGAGCGGGACAGTGGACATCAACCCATTCAGCCGGCCCTGGGTCCTCAGGCCCACTGTTGCTTGGGTGAGGGTCCTGCAGCGTCCTTGCCTGTGCAGAGCATAGAACGAGGTTCTGTCCAACCCCTCACCATCTGCCTGTGTAGCTGCCCTACAGAGCTAGGAAGTGGGCAAGAGGACTGTCCTGCTGTCCTGTGCATGGACCCAGCTTGGGCACCACCCACAACCTGGTCACGCCACTGAAGCCTCAGTTTCCCAAGCTGTACCTCTGGCCTCGGGACTGCGGGCACTAGGAGTGCCTGGTGGATTCCGCCCACTCCCCAGCCCCACAGCCTGGGCCCCTGGGCAAGGCCTCAGAAGGCAAGGAGCCGCAGTCCTTCCTGACCCCCACATCGTCCCCCCCAGCCAAGGCCCTTGGTCGCCTCCCATGTTCACTCACCCAGATGCGCAAGACCTTGCGGCCACCTCTGCCCACCCACTCTGGGCCCTGCCTCGGGCTTCTCATGGCTGCAGAGGGCTGCCTCAGTCACCAAGGCCCCGCGGGGACGGGGAGCAGCTGCCCCGCTGTGAGGAGGAGCAGGACGGAGCAGCCTCTGGGTGCCGGGCCCCACCTTGTGTGGCTGCCTGGGGAGGCGCCTGGCACAGGCCCTCCCTTCCCCACCCACCCTCTGCCCTGCTGGCCAGAGTCCCTGCCCACTTGGCACAGGCCAAGTGGATAGGGCATGAACCCTCCCAGTCAGGCCTCAGCCTCCACAGTGTCCACTCTGGCTCGGGGCCTGGTGCTCTCCAAATGGAAGGACTTGACGTGACACAGCAGGGCCACCCACAGCTACCACGTCCAGGCCCCAGATACGAGGGTCAGGGGGCCCACTGACTCAGCACTGCCGCTGGCACTGCCTAGTCTTCCTGCCGGTGCGCCCCTTGTTGCTAGCACTACAGCTCCCTAAAAGACACCAGCTAATGGGCTTGCCTGAGGGGTGGCACCTCAGCAGGAGGCAGCTGGCCGTGCCCTGGAGCCAGCTTGGCTAGCTGTAGCCCAGCGAGGACAGTGTCTAGCTGGGAAGGCAAGCTCAGCTGGAGGCCCAGCTGACGCCAGCAGCTCAGGCTCATAGGGTCAGGCCCTGACCAGGCGGTGGCCAGCCTGGCAGATACACACGCTGACCCACACCCTATAGCCACCATCCAGAAGCCATGTACTACTGTGGGGACTTCATCAATATCAGCAGCTTCCATAATTTTAGTCCCAGGTGTCAATTTAGGAACAACAGGAAGATGACAAAGCCCAGTGCACAGGAGGCCCTGCTTCCCGTCGGCCTCTACACGGGGCACCTCAGCCTTCCCGAAAGCTCTCCCCTCTGCGCTCGCCCTCAGCTCTCCGCCATCCCTGAACGCAGCCCTGCCAGCCCCAGGGCACAGGAGGCTGAGGACCAGCTTATGGCACTAGTGCCGGCCAAGGTGAAGCTTCTTCCTGGGCATGCCAGCTGTGGGCCCTACAAGATGTCCTGCCCTGTTCTCACCTGCAGTGTGGGGACCAGGAGCTAGCAGGCACGCAGGAGCACTTGGAATGTGCGGCCTGTTTATTTGTTTATTTATTTATTTTCGTCTCTTGAGACAAGGTCTGGCTATGCAGCTCAGGCTGGGCTTGAGCTTGCTTTCTAGCCCAGACGGGTTGTGAGCCCCAAGCAATACCCCCGACTCGGCCTCCAGAGGGCGGGGTCACAGGTGTGCAGAACCACGCCTCAGTGGTGAATACCGTCTGACAGGATGCCGGCCCACTGCCTCTGGTCTGCCCAGCGTGTGGGCTGGGTGTCTGGCTCCCAGCAAGGCCTGGCAGGTGCAAGGAGACAGGGTGGGGCTGGGACTCAGCTCAAGCCTGTGGCTTGGGGGTGTGGCCTCAGGGCAGGGCCTGGGGCACGAATTTGCCTTTGTAGGCTTCACTAGGGCATCCCAGGCCCAAATCATCACAGTCAGTGTTGGGGAGAGTGGAGAAGGTGCCCCGTCTGCCACATACAGCACAACCCTGGCCCTGAAAAGCTGCTGCAGCGGGGGTACCACCACGAAGCCCTGAGCCTGAACTCCCGGCTCACCCCCACCAGAAGGAGCAGTCACTGCGGCTTTATCTGCTGTGCACAGGGTAATCCCCCTGCCTGACATGACCAGGCTTTCCTGCAGGCGGGTCTTCTGCAGGGCCAGCCAGGGGCCGGCCCAGATCCAAGCGGCCACTCAGCCCCCTGGAGAGGGAGGGACTTGGGCCAGTGCCTGGCCAGCCTGGCATGGTGATGCTCACCTTCCACTCTGCATGCCCAGGCAGCTGCGCTGACTCAGACATTGTGAGGCCACCACCCTGTGGGTTGGAGAAGTAGGGGCAAGGGTGTCCCAGACCTCAGAGGTGGTCTGCCTGACCCCCACCGCACACACAGAATCCCAGGGCGGGGTGGGCAGCCCAGGTGGGCTGAGGTGTACTTTGCAGTGGGAGGCACCACAGTCTTAGTGCCTCCCAGGTGGCAGAAGCTTCTCTCTACACTAGGCCTGGAGACCCAGGACTCCCAGGGACAGGAGCAGCCACTTTCGGCCTGGGCCCTGAGGAGGTGGGTGGTGTGAAGTGTCCTGTCCCTGCTGGCCAGGACCCTGAGACAGAGGTGGGCATGGGCACTTGGGGTGGAGAGGTAGCTTCGAGGGCGCCAGCAGCACCAGGACAAGAGCTGGGATGCTTCCAGGCCCAGAGCCGGAGAAGCAGGGGCGGGGGTGGGCAGGGAGGGAGCTGTCTCCAGGGGTGGGTAGAGGAACACAGGAGCAGGATTCCGGAACTGGGAGGCAGGGGCTGCGATGCTATTTTTAGCTCCCATAAGAACCTAAATTTTTCCACAGCCTGGCAGCCCTCAGCTCTCCAGAGCTGCATGCAGCCCTGACTGTTTCTGGGGTTGGGGGCAGCCCGTCCCTGCCTTCCTCCTATAGGCTGCAACGCCCCTGAGGGGCCAGGGCTGGCCTACAGGGTCCCTTGCAGCAGGCTCGCCCAGGTAGGGGTCCTGTGCAGAGTAGGCCTGGAACACCCAGTGGCCACCTGCAGCCCAGGTCAGCATGGTCCCCTGAGCCAGCTGCCGTGCGAAGAGGGCCCTGTGCCCCACTGCAGCTGCTGGCCAGGACAAAGGGCCCGGAGGGAGCGGGCATGACAGTGCTTCCAGTGCCAGGCTGGAAGGCAAAACCAGGGAGGAGAAGCATCAAGTAGAACTGCAGCCACACGTGGGGGCGACACCTCTGTCATCAGGACACCGGCTTAGGGCCAACAGAAGCAGGAAACAGGAACTGCTAGAGCAGTGGTGTGGCCCCTGCCCTGCACACTTCTGCTGGGCACCGCACACTGGGGTTTGGTGGGTGGGCTGAGTGGTCTCAGGGTCCTCCCCTAGGAGGACAAGAAGGGTGGTGGCCCTGAACCAGGAAGCCGGCTTTCGCTTCCACCTGCTGTAAGATGATGCGGGCCAGGCTGCCCGGGACTGGCTGTCACTATGAGGCCCAGGGCCCCGTCTCCCCTGCTGCAAACAGCAGGGCCAGTGCTGACTCTGAGAGGCCCTGGCCCCTAACATTTTCAGGGTTCTGATGTGGAGTTCAGGATGAAAGAGGTTTCAGGGGTGACAAGGACGTGCTCTGAGCATGGCACCTCTGTGGTGGCCCCACTGGCAGACATGGAGGGTAGTGAGGGTCGGGGACCCGGCAGGGCAGGGTGGCTGGAGCAGCGGTCTCTTCTGGTGCCCAGCCCAGCTCGCTTACTCCTGCAGGGACTTCAACAGAGCAGGGGGTGCACCCAAGAGACCTCCGGCCACCCCTGGGTGCCTCTGCCTGCAGGACTGGATGCCTTGGAGACTCCCCTCCAGATGGCCCCCATGTCCCTCTGGTCCTCTGCTGTCCTCCGGAAAGGCCTCTCCCAGCCCAGCAGAATGGTGGGTTTGGACTGAGGTCCTGCTTGCTGCCAGTCCGAAGTTCCTGCCCCTCGCCTGTGTCTCAGCTCCAGGCTGCCTTTCCAGGGGCAGAAAGAACAAAGACAGATTGAGAGTGGGGGAGGGCTGGAGCCCGCACACCCCAGCACGGCGACTGGAGCTGCCAAGATCTGGGCAGCGGACAGCTCGGAGTCTGGGCAGGAGGAAGCTCTGCCGCCACAGACCCAGGGACAACCACTGCATCTCCTGACCCTGTGTGTCGACAAGAATTGATGACATAGGGAAGCAGGCCTGGAAACTACAGGGAAGGGCTGGGCCCTGACTGCCCTGTCCACTCAGCAGGCCTCCGGGCTGGCAGCTGGGACTGAGCTAGGCCTGTGCAGGCATCTCCCCAGACCCTGCTCATCCACCTGGCCCAGGCAGTCAACACCAGCAGCCTGTCAGGCCCAACCAAGTGATGACATCTTCGGCGTGAGTGCAACATACCTCTTGGCGTCCCTGGCCGGGACTTGAGGGTGCCAGGCCCCTGGGAAAGCCAGCCTGTTCTGGGCTCACTTTGCTCATCTAGAAAGCGTCAAGGAAGCTGGGGACAGGGCACAAGACTGCGATCACAATACAGAGGCTGAGGCAGGAGGATTGAAAGTTTGAGTCCTGCCTTGGCAACTCAGTGAGACTCTGTCTCAACATAACAAATTCACAAGGACTGGCCCTGGCTTCCATCCCCGGGAAAGGCCAGGACCTGGACCCACCACTGCTGGCCGAGTGCCTGCGGTCTCCACCCAGGCTGCACCCCTCACGTCCTGGCTCTGCCACTTATTGAGGACAGCCCGGCCCCCAGCACCCACACACAGGGCCATCGAGGACCTTGTTCTTAGACCCCTTGGGGGTGTGGGAGGTAGAGACAGCCAGGGCACCAGCAGTGCCCTCTCCCTGTGGGCTGTGGATAGCAGATGCCCGCCTCCTGCTGCTGGGCGCAGGCGGCAGAGCCGAGCTGTACTTGGAGCAGGAACAGAGAGTCAGGGATGTGGGAACGTGGGGAGGGGGAGGCTGCACACAAAGGCCACACCCACGACCTGAGAGGACCTGGGCCAGGCAAAGACAGGTGACAAGGCCACAGGATGCCAGCCTTCCTTACACAGCTGGGCAGTGCCCAGGCACTGTGGGCAAGGCTAGCCAGCAGCAGGCCCTGCAGAGAAACCACTGCCAAGGTGGGCACAGCCAGGGCCTGGCTTGGCCTCTACCCATGGCCTTGGGGGCCTGGAAGGGATGTGGGTCAGTCCCCAGGAGCGCCTGCCTGCTCCTCCTGGCCCGCTGCATCCTAGCTGTCTCAACACTGGACTTTCGTGTCAGGCCTCAGTGGTAGAATAGGACCAGAGCCTGCTCTACCTCCCGTGGCCTTTCTCTGGGACCCCAGCCACTGAGGGCCTCCCCTTGGCCCAGAACAGCCTGGCCTCCTGGCAGTGCAGGCCATGCAGCTGGCTGAGCATTCTCGGCCTCCATGGTGAGCCTGGCCCGGGCCACAGCCTCAGGAGCCAGGCCTCCCACCAGGGATCCCTCCTACCACTGTGCAGCAGGCGCAGGCTGGGTCCCCACATGGAGGTGCGGGGGGATCCACGGCAGTGCAGAGACGGGGTGTCTCCACCGTCTGCCTCCCCAGCCCTGCAGGGGCTTTCACCCTGCCCTGCCACACCAGCCTGCCCCTCCTGTGCGCAGCACTGCTGGGGCACAGAGCTGGCAGTGGCCTGCTCTGCTTCCTACCACTGGGAAAAGCCACACGAGGAGGAGGAAGTGAACAGGACAAGAAAGTTCATCCTGTTCTCAGAGCATGGACGGCCTTGGCTTTGTCCCTACCAGAAGGGGACTTACCCCATGCATCAGTGGGATGGGCCATGACCAGAGGGGCCCAGAGCTTCTCCCTGGGCTGTTCCGGGAACAGGGGCCAGGGTACATTCATCAGGGGAGGCCCAGAAGGGCCACTTGGCCCGAACAAAGCCCTCTGACTTCCAGGGTGGCAGTGCCCAGCCCCATCTGTCCCAGCTGAGGTGGACACAGGGCATTAAGAGTATCCCAGAATAAGGGCCAGGGAGATGGCTCAGTAGAATATGTGCTTGCCTGGCAAGCACAAGGGCCTGAGTTCAA
>NDGN011555536.1:0-12308 GCA_002564285.1 Tympanoctomys barrerae | reverse complement strand
TGTGTGTGTGTGTGTGTGTGTGTGTGTGTGTGTGTATGTGTGTGTGTATGTGTGTGTGTGTGTCTGTGTGTGTGTCTGTGTGTATGTTACTGAGGATTGAACTCAGGACCTTCACACTGAGGTATATCCCCAGCCCTTTTTAAAAAAATCTTGAGGGTCTAGGGAGAGAGCTTAGTGGGCTAAGTGCCTGCCTGGCAGGCGCAAGGTCCTGAGTTCGATCCCCAGTACTGCACGCTGTGCTAGCCCCAGAACCCTGGGCATGCCATGCTATCCCCAAACCACTGTAATCCTAGCACTGGGGAGGCTGAGACAGGAGGATCACTACCAGTCCAAGCTGCATAGTGAGAACCTGTACCAAATAAATAAATAAATGATTTTAAGAACCCTGAGACAGTCTCTCTTGGGTCCTATTTTCCCAGGCTGGACTGTGCTTAGGATCTTCCTGCTTCAGCCTCCCAGAATGCTGGGATTACAGGCATAGCCAGACCTGTCTACATTAACTCTTCGTGAATAACTATGTGAGTGAACATGTGGCCAGGTGGCCTTCCCAATGCCAGCAGTATTCATGTTTAAACTAAAGATTTTAAATGATTCCAAGCCCAAAAAAGAAGGTAGATGTGGGCATGGGACTCTACCTCATCCCCCATCACAGCCGCTGAAGCCACATCTTGAAGACAAGTCCGTCATCCGACCTCTGAGCTGCGTTCTTCAAACTTGCGGAAGCCAGTGGGTGGATCTTGGCCAGAAGGATTAGGCAAGCTCTTCTCCATCAGCTAGGAGTGACTAGTTCCATTCATGAGTGGCTGACGCACAAGTTCCTTTCCACATCAGTTTCCTTATCTTGTGACTGTTGCTTCTTGCCTTTTAGGAGATGCAGAAAATTCTCTTGGCCTGGCAGTTAGACGCTCTGTCCTGTCACCCCTCCTCAGATTTTAGTCCAGTCTGGGCTAGACTACTGCACAGGCACTCAGACCTCCTGCCTCCACCTTGGTGCTGCCCCCTAGAGGCTCTGCCAGATGGCTCCAGCTCGTTCTGCGCACAAGCAGGTGCACCCTGGAAGTGTCCGCCAGTTGCCACCAGGGACAGCATCCTTGCCCATGGGGACAGGCACAGACACATAAGCCCTTTGGGGATGATCCTGGGAGGCATTCTGTGCACTTCCTGGGAGGCTCAAGACAGTCTGAGGAGTAGCCCGCATCACATTTCTACTGGCTTTTCCTCTTTCCCCAACTGTGTTCTCCAGGTTTGTTGCTGTAACTAAATACTGGGGGAAATGGACTCAGAAATGGGAGTTACAATACTGCAGGCCTGTGGTGAGGCCGAAGTGTCCTGGAGGAAGAGAGCCGCTGGAGAAAGCTGTGGGCTCCATGGCAACCAGGACTCAAAGCCAAAAGGAAGGGCCAGAGCAGGAGCTGGGCCTAGATGGCTGCTCTAGAGGAAGCCCTTCTCCCCTCTCCCTCAGGCTCTACTATTGTTTCCATAACCTCGTAAGAATGCTGTTGAGTCATGATTCCACCAGTGGATGAATCTATTCCAGCTAGGACCCTTGTGACCCAAACACTTCTCCTAAGTCTGTGAGCAACCAAGCCTCTTACACAAAGAGCCCCAGGAGCACTTTTCAGATCTTAAGCCTAACACCATCTCCTCTCTCCTTCTCCACACCTGCTTTCTGTAACCATCTCCCATTCAACCACCTGTGCTCAAGTTAGGTCCCAGGTATTGCTTTCAAGAGACCCAGGAGACTCAGCCTGGCTCAGCTCTGATCACAAATACAGGGGCCGGGGAGATGGCTCAGTGGAATAAGCACTTCCCTGGCAAGCGCAAGGGCCTGAGTTCAATCCCTGGTTCTGCAAAAAATAAATAAAATAAAAAAACAAATACATACATATATACATGTGTGTGCGCATGTGTGCATGCATGTATATATACACTGAAGTCCTTAGAACAGAGACACCCAAAGGAGACCCTTTCAAAGTCACTCTCCTGAGAGCCTGCACTTCATTCCAGGGGTTGCCCTTTCTCCAGAGTTCCCTGAGATGTGTGCATGGCATGTTTGCCAAGGCTAGGATGAAGCTACAGAGTGGTCCTCAGATCAGGCAGGGGCGGGTGAGCACTCAAGAGAGTGGTGGTGCTTTGGCGTCCTGCGTACTTCCCCACTCTTGCCCCTGCTCTTTATAAATCACTTAGACAACTACCCTCATTTCCAGAATGCCAGTCTATTTAAAAGTGCCAAATCCCAGGAAGTGTCACACTTCATGTAGTGACCCCCAAGATGCTTCCACAGGACAGAGTCAGGCTCCTGGTAGGAACAGCACCGCGGCTGAGGCCAGGCGACCTGCTCTGAGTGACCGTCCTTCCAGCCACTACTGGGCCATCTCCCACACATCACATCACCTTCAAGCAAATCCTCAGCTCAGAATAACAAAGACTGTATGGAACCCTGCATCAGCATATCCTAAATAGTAAGCCCGAAGGGTGATGAAGCACTTGATGAATGTGTTTTAGTTGCTGGCATTAGTGAATGTTTATTGCAGGTCTTACACGATCCTGAATGCCCACGACAATCTCGAGAGGGAAGCAGTACTATCCCCACTTTATAGGAAAGGAAATATGTCAGGCAGGGTGGGAAATAACACCGTGTAGGTCACATGCAGCAAGACTGAAGCCAAGGCTGCGGCTCAATGCTCTCTCTATTGTGCCGACCCATTGGAATTTATTCAATGGCAAGAATGTGACAAGGGATTTCGTGCTCACCTTTGTGGTAAAGTTCAGATAGGAAGAAAATCGCTCCTCTGGCCACCTGCAATTTGAAGGGCTCTTTCCAATGCCTGGAATCGCTTTAACGCATTTAGATGCAAGTGAAAAGCACAGCACGTACATGCCTACTTATCCACAGGACCTGGGTTACCAAGCTCCAAGCTGTCCCTCTGGGGTATGCCCTCCCGTTCAATGGTGCAGACACCCTTAGAAGATTTTAGAGATACTTGGGAATTATCTTGAAAACTTGTTGAAATGAACGTCCTTCAAAGTGCATTACTATTTTCTTCGCCCAGAGGAGAGTGACACCATCATCATCTAAAGTAACCAAAATGAGGGCCAGCCAGATAGCTCAGGGAGCTAAAGTGCCTGCTTAGGCAGACTCAGGGACTGGGGTTCGATCCCCAGAGTGTAGTGCCAGCCCTGCTCCTGGGGTGCACTGAGACAGTGACTAAGACTGGGCGTGGTGGTGCATGCCTGTAATCCCAGCGCTTGGGAGCTCAAAACAAGAGGATCATTGTAAGTCTGATCTGTATAGTAAAACCCAGTAGACCTGGTACTGAATAAATTATATATATATATATATATATATATATATATATATATGTAACCAAACTGCTCAAAGCAAGGGATTTAATAAAATGCTTGAATCTGGCATGACCTCTTTGTGAGTTTTTAATATGTGGAAGTCCTAGAGGTAAGTGGTAGTTTACTTCATTATTGATCAAAATATGAGACCAAAAACCAGGAACATACAGACAGGATTTAAGGCATCTGGATTGGGCAGCACCCTAAAAATAGATCAAAGAAATCCCTTATCCCTACCCTAGCAGACTGAGAAGGGAAGATGAACCCTGCTAAGCAGCTTCATTTTCAGCCTAGCTGCAAAAAAAGAAAAAGAAAGAAAGAAAAAGCCAGCGGGTCTTTCTTCTGCAGAAGGGGAAGATCAGAAATGAAATGTGCTCATGTGTCGGTGAAAGCTCACTGACTGGGAAGGCACATTAGGCCTTGTAACGGGCGCCATTCGTTGCAAGCCCAGAACTTGGCTTCCTGCAGCTCAGCTCCTTCCTGGAGGAGCGCAGAAGTGGTGAGCTCCAGTGGAAACCCCACTGCCTTCCACCTCGCAGCAGACCACAGTTTTGGACGAGAGCCAGCCTTTGAGCACTGTCCCCCAACACGTCAGCACGGGCTTCCCAGGACCTCTGAGTATGCGACGTTCAAGGTAGAGATGACATTTGAAAGAAAGTTGCAGGAGAGCCAGAGGAGAGAAAGAACGGCAGTCTGAAGTCCAGGAAGACCATGGGGCCAATGGAATAAACACAATAAATAATGTCGCTATTGATTAGAGGATACCATGGGGGACAGCAGGATCAAGTCAGCCAATCGTCCTGAGGAGGAAGTGGTTGTAACTCTAGGACCGTGGTGCATCTGTGCTTCGTTCATTCATTCTATGATTTTTGACTGTGTTCACTTTGGCAGGCATACAGGCGAGAAAGGGACAGAAAAGTGGCCAAAACTAGGCAGGGTTCTGCCCCGTATCTTCACCATGCAGGCAAAAAAAAGTAGACGTTGAGGGGGTAGTTCCCTGGGTAGAGGCTCACTTGGCGTGGTGGTGAGTGCTATGAGAATCAGTTAGCTGGTGCTTGGCTGGAAGCGTCAGGGAAGGCTCTCCTTGGGGAGGTGGCACCCAGAAGGTGACCATCCACTGGCCAAGGGTAGGGCCCAGCACCCCAGAAAACCTCCAGGAGGGGGAGCAACTAAGCTGAAGATGCTACACCAGACTGGGGAAAAAACCAAAAGGAAAATTCTCCTTGAAACAAAACACCCAGCAGGGCCGCAGATCCCCCTTGGAGACAGAAAGAGTGTATTGAGCCACATGGACTGTGACCTTGTGTGTCCTTGGGAAAGTTGTTTAATCTCTCTGGGCACCTACTTTTTCATCTGTGATGTGGGCTATTAAGCAAAAGTCTCCACCTCAGTGGATTGCTTCAGGGGTTAGGTTTACAAAAATACAACATACTTAACCTGGAAGAATTCAAGAAAATCAAGGAACCTGGATGGGGGGTGGGAACCACATTTTGTTTTCATTAACTTCTAGCAAGAATTTAGTATTTAATTATAAATACAGGCAACAGACTCAGCAATAGCAGCAGTTAGCTGTGATTTTGCCACTAATTAAAATATCAGACACTTTTCATACCACATTGCTGTTTTTTGCAGAAATCTCAAAATCTTACCTCTATTTGCCACTACTTGAAATTGCAGTACTTGTTAGAACTTTGCTAAGTCTTACTGCTCATTGCATTAACAAAGAATTAGCAAATATGTTACTGTACCATAAATTTGTTCTTTACTATTTTCATAATTGGATTTCAGTGTAATTGCTTTCTTTTCTAGTTCTGTTTTGCTTTCTACTTTAAAACATTGCTCTGGGTGGGGGTCAGTAGAGTCACTTGACTGCCAAAGTTTAAGAATTCCTGTTTTATGCCTTGACCTCTTGAGTAGTTGGAATTAACAGGTGTGTGCCACTGTGATGGTTTATATATTCTTTTTTTTCTGTATTTTTAGGGAAGGGTATACAGGGTGTTCAGAGTCTCACTACTAGATCAGACTTGTAGTGATTCTCCTGTCTACAGCCTCCCAAGTGCTGGGATTACAGGTGTGCCATTTTGCCCAGTCTCAGTCTCCATCTCAGTGCACCCCAAGGGCGGGGCCAGCTCGGCAGGCCTGGGGTTTGAACCCCCAGCCCCTGCACCTGCTGCAGGTGCTTTAATCCTGAGCTATCTGGCTGGCCCTATATATTCTTTTCTATACAGAATAAGAAAGGTGGCTGAATGTACTATACATTTGCAAACTCAGCCAGTACTCGAAAAGGCTAAGACAGGAGACCAAAAGTTCAAACCTAGGGCCCAGGAGATAACTCAGGGGTCTAAGTGCCTGCTGGCTAAGCACAAGATCCCAGGTTCAATCCCCAATACCATATGCTGCACCTGCCCCCTGCCATGCAGGCCACCAAAATCAGGCTTGATGGAACACATCTGTAATCTCAACACTGGGGAGGCTGAGAAAGGAAGATCACTATGAGTCTGAGCTGTGTAGTGAGACTACCAAATAGGTAAATAAATCTTAAAAAGAAAAAAAAAAGAATTCCTGTTTTAGATCAAGTGTACAGGCACTAAGCATAACTCTAAAGGTTTGTACCCGAGAGCCCTGTTTTTATTGTTCTAGTTAGCACCACATTACGTATAGGTACTTGCCGAGAGTCAGAAGCCTCATACTTAAACCTGCAAAGTGATGCTTGTAGCTAAACTCAGAACTCTAGTGTCCTCCTAAACCATCTTAGCCAGCTTAATGCCACTGCTTTGCAGAGTTGCATGAAATGAAACTTCTTTGTAAAAGCACTTGGCATAGGGAGATAGATGCTAGGTGAACCTTTTTTTAAAATCTATTGTGGCTGAGAGCTCTTCAGCCCATTTGTGTATGCAGAGAGCAGCTCTTAGGACGGGAATGTTTTCTTGTCTCCCCCCACCCCCGCTGAGATGCTCAGGGGTGGCTCTGACAGCTAGGTGTCAAGAGGAAACCTAGGCTTCCATTTCCAGCCTTGTCCCCATGGGCAAGCCAGGCTGAGCCAGAGTTCACAGGGATCGCCATGAAAAGGGAAAACAATTTGTCAGGGGCCTAGAGCCAAGCGCTCAGCACGCTAGGCTAGTGGGGTTTTTCAGCTTTAATCAGCATCAAGTTGATTTTACTTTGAAAGATGCTAAGGAATCCTGAAAAAATCTACAGGTAGCTCTAGCCAGACCCTTGGCTTTCCTCCTGGTTCCCTTCCATGCCCTGCTGTCCTCTGAGAGCCTGGTTGACATCAAGCTGCCCAGACAACCAGCGTTTGTGCCCATGCTTAACTGGGGGGCAACTTGGCAGCAGGACCATTGTTTTCCTTTCAGTCTTGTCAGGCTGGTTGTAATATTTTTTCTTTTATTCTCCTCCCTTCGAGAAAGTAATTGATTATGGCTAAAAAGATGATATTGCCAGGTTGGAGGGCTGCTGGAATCTCCTTCTACAGGTGGTGTCTGGGTCTGTTTCTGTCCTGAACAGGGAATTGGTCAAAACAAGCAAAAAGGATAGCAAAGTTTTACACTTATTAAAAATGGGGAAGATATATGCTCTTCAGAGTGAGTTTTGATCAAGAAAAGGTAAGGAAGGAAGTACACTCTAGTGTGGACTACAGTGAAAAACACAGTGGCAGTGACTTCAGTGGACCCTGTCCTTCTTGAGATTTCCATGCCTCAAGCTAGGCTGTCCTTTAAAACCTCCTCAAATTCTCACAAGAAATCCATGTGCAATGGTTCTGCTCATATGTCCTGGGATTTTGTACTTACTAGGTTGTACCTACTGCCCCAGCCAGCATTCTACTCTATACTCCTTCCTCTTTTTCACCTGAGAGACCCAGATCCCTGTAGTTCTTTATAAGGTGCTGAGGGTGTAGAGGTCTCCATCTCCACATTACTACTTCCTGCAGAAAGGCTGTCCCTGTTGAGGATTATGTGCTCTTTAACTACCTTGGGGTGTTGCAGCTCACTGGCTGGACTGAAGAAAAAGAACCCTGTCAGAAGACATTGGGAAAAGAGTTGGTCACTGTTGAGATATCTGATGGGGAGAAAAAGTAGCTTTATTATTAACTTGGAAGTATAGAACCCAGATATAAGGAGAAAATCAGAATTCCACATTTCCTGTAGAGAGGAAAGCATGGCAAAGTAGAATGTTAGATAAATTATTGAGAGCCTGAGACCCAAGACTGAGCAAGATTGCTCATAATATAGATCTAATTAAAAATAGGAGTCTCAATACAGGTACCCACTTCAACTGCACTAAATGAGGGTCATTAGTGACTTTGCTTATCCAGACTCAAGGCAGTACTGCAGTCTTGTTTTTTTGAAGAGGAACCTCAGGTCTTCCAGAGGGTCACAGGAATAGCTTTATTCTTTTGAGTATTGTCTTCATTCAGACAGTTCAAGTGGAGCTGACTTTATTCTAGAAAGGTGAATCCAGCTATCTGTTTCTGTCACTTTTACACAGTGAGTGTAGCAAAGATCACTGAAAATGTGTTCTTCCGTTTTGATTTTAATGGGTGTGTGAGAGTCTCACCTTTCCAAGTTTTAATGAGCACTTGGTCTCTGTGGCAGACATTAGGTGGTCCCCCTAGGCCAGGGCTAGCAGGACTTTGTTTCCATACAGTTGGGTAGCCTATTGTACTTGGCCTAGATTAATAAGATATTGTAAGAATCTCATGGTCTCAGAGCCTTCCAACATAGCAGGAGATAGAAAAGGCATCTCAAAGATAACATCCCAAGTGAACTCATTTAGTCCAGTTTGGGGGGTGTTTTGAACCCTCATGAGGGCTACAGGCAGTAATTGGAGCTAGGTCTCAGGTGGCTCTTGGAAAAGTTTCTCCTGAGCTTGCTTTAGGACTTGTTTGGCTCTCTTAACCTTTCCAGAAGCCCAAGGTAGCCATGTAGGATGGAGATGAGGCTTCATTCCTGAAGTCTTTGTCACTCCCTGAGTTATTTGAAAGGCAAAAGAAGGCCTTGTCACTCTGAGGAATCAGGGATAGCCCAAACTGGGGAATAATTTCTTTGAGGAGCACCTTTACCCCCTTTGCAGCCTTTTCTACAAAGGTGGGTAAGGCCTCAGCCCAGCCTGTAAAGGGGTCAATTAGGACTAAAATCTGTTCAAATCCCCCATGTAGTGGAATGTAGGTAGTCTAACTGCCGGTACTCCCCAAGACACATCCCTCTCCTCTCACTAAGAAATAAAATAGTCAGGGGTTGCCAAGGCTGTCATAGACACAGCGAGCAAAGTTTGTAGACCAATCACGTTGTTGCCTCTAGTCCTAGTCTTGTGGAAAGGTGAGTGACTGTTTCCAACACAACATCTTTTCTCACACAGAAAGAACGATGAAGGTTTTTATAGTTTTCCCCTGTATCCCTTGAGGAAAGATTAGTTTGTTTTCTAAATACCACCAGAATACCTTTCTAATTTCCCCCTTATTCTATGGTCTATTTATCTTAAGGAGTGTAGACTGGTTTTAATGGTTCTCAGAAAGTGGGTATAAGGCCAGGGTCTCAGGGGGCTGTAAGGCTGCTCTTCTTGCCTCTATCTCGGCATTTTGATTTCCTAAAGAGACTGTAGAATGTCTCTTTGGTGTCCCTTACAGTGGATGACAACACCCTGCTTGAGAAGATGATAGACTGCCTCTACTAGTTGTTGAATTTCTTCCTTGTGCTTCATAGATGATTGTTTCTTAATTAGCAAGGCCCTTTCTTTCCAGATTGCTGCATGGGTGTGTAGCACCAGAAAGGTATATTTAGAGTTTGTGTAGCTATTTATCTTTGCCCTTTCCTAAAAATCAATGCCCAGCTAAGAGCTATGAGCTCTGCTCTTTCAGCAGAGGTGCCTGAGGAAAAGGGTTTGGCCTCGGTGACCTGTTGCAAACTCACAACTGTGTAACCTGCCTTTTGATGTCCTCCTTGCACAAACTACTTCCATCTATGAACCACACCTCCCCAGGGCCTTGGAGGGGCAGATCACTGGTGTCCTGTCTGCTTGGACAGGTCTGGGAAGTCACCTGCTCACAAGAGGGCTAACGGCTGAGCCTATAAACATCAAAAATGCAGGATTAAGAGTAGCACAAGTCTTTATAGTAACCTCAGGGGTGTCTAAGAAGCATGACCTGGCATAATCCCAATGGGTAAAATCCACCTTGGCCTTTGCCAAAATTGGAGAACTGACCCCAGTTTTGCTAGTAAATGTATTCCTAGTAAAGGAATGGGAAAATTAGGCAATTTAGGAAGATTTAAAACTCACAGTTGAACATTTGACCTTTGAACTGACATGTCAAAACAGGAGTAAAGAAGCTCCAGCTACTCCTTCCCTTGACACCAGGTGTGGCTGTAGATCCAGAGGAAGATTTTTTCCAGAGAAGAAAATCAAAGCAGAAGCCCAAAAGAATTGAAATTGCTTGCCCTTGAATTCAGAGTCACCGAGGGTTTCTTGGAGGAGATGGAGACAGCTATGGGCAGGGACACTGCTGCCCTGGGCCCCTTCAGTCCCCCTCATTAGAGTAAGAGATGAGGAATATTTCTGGCCTGGCACCTCCCTGGGAGCAGAGACAACCAGTCTTCCAGTGCCATGTGTCAGGCATGTCAGCCACCTGACTCGTGAACCAAGGCCTGGGTGGTGACTTGGTACAGTCATGTGCCCAGAGTCCAGTTTTCTTGAACTTCTTGATTGGCCCTGGGTTTTGCCTTGGACAGTTTGGGAGTGCTGAAGCATTCCCAATGGTGACAGCCATGATTTCAGTCTGCATTTTTTTCCTGAAACCATTTCCTTTTACCTTCATCTAGACCCCAACTGTTGACCACAGAAAAAGCCATGTCCACCAACTGGGGCATGTTTGAAAATACTGAGTTTCTCTGGGGCATTAGCCTCTGGTGGAGCTCCTGAGATGCTGGAAGGGGGCAGGACTGATTTACTGGCCTGTGGATGACAAGGTACGGGAGGAGGAGCCCTCCCACTGTGGTTATCTTCCTTAAACAGATGGAAGAGACCCTGTCGACCTGAGAGACAGTGGGGGAGACAGTGGGGAACTGAGGACAGGATGATCAAATACATCCCACTCTTCCTCAGGAGCCACTCTAAGCACCATAGTTTCTGAGTTTTTCCACAAATAAAGGGTCACAAAAGCCTGAACACAAGGAATTTTGGTTCATCTTCTATGCTTCATGCAGAAAAAATTTAACTAAAAAGTAATATCATAATTGAAACTGCCACTCTATACCCATTTTACACCATTCTCTAGTTTGTACTAGACCCAGACCACATTGAAGTTGTTCTTTTTTTCAAATTGGAAGCATCGATCTATTGCTGCTAGTCAAGTGCATGAGTCAGTGGCAAGTTCATTGTTATCGTAGAGGGCTGTTCATGGTGTTTCCCAGGATTTTCCTTCAGGGGGAAGGGGACAGGTAGATCTGGAGCTCTTCAGGTGATATCATATGTAGGACGAAGAGTCCCAGTGAGTCCATAAAGTGTCCTTTCTGAGACTCAAGTACTTACTAAGGAGACATCTCTTCTAGAAGCTGGAGCAATACTGTCTTTCCTAGTTGAGTCCCCTTAGGGCTCTCTTAGCCTAAGAACTCCCTGCACTGTGGCCCACTCACACTTTAGGGAGAAGGGCAGAGACATCTAGTAGCTCTCTTAGAAACTCCCATGAGATTAGGATAGACCCCACCACTTCCAGGGACTTCCTTAACCACTTGAAACACACATAAGAGATAACGATGTAGCTCCCACCTTGGGGTTCCTTCAGAAGCAACTCTCAGGAGATTTTGGTAGAGTACCCCCGTCAGGGGCTACCTTAGCCATTTGAGATACTGTTATACAGTCATGGCGGAACCACTTGAGAAACAGTATCTCTTACATTTACCCCAACAGTAAAATAGTAAAAACATTGGTAAACATTTTTTAAGAAAGTAAAGATAGAAATAACTTTAAAAGCTCTAGGAACAAAGATGGCTCAACTTTTGCATACCCACAACCACTTGGATGGAACTTTTCTAGCTGTCCTTTGTTGTGCTCAGGCCATCAGGCATATGTTTCCAAATGAACTGAATTTGAAGAAACAAGGAAGGAATCTAATCCAATTGAAAGGAAAAGAGAAAAGGAGTTCCAGGAAGGAGACCCTAAAGTTAGAGATTTAGTTCCCACCCATAAGATTTCTTATTTCTTGGTCAAGATGAAGCCAACTGACAAAAAGAAAAAAAAAAAAGATACAAGGTTGGCAGACCCATGTCACCAATTCACATGTCCAAATATCATGGCCCAGTCCGTATGGTCAACCCACATGGCCGCCCCATGGGATGAACAAATAGCTGACCCATGTGACTAACATGTGATGCACCATCATGGTAGAAAGAAAGAAGGTGCTGAGAAGGCAACTCACTAATGATACCCTGAGAGAAAAGACCATGTAGCAAAAATAGACAGATGAGACTTGGAGCACGCAAGGTATAGATTGGGGTACAGGGCTATTCAAGTGGAAGACCAAGTCACCATGTGTTAATTTTCCCAAAAGAGTAAGAAAGCTAAGAAAAGTATCACAGAGAACAGAAAGTCGAAGACAAGAAGACACATTAAGCTCTAGGTCACACACATGCAGCCTGAATGATCTGTTCTGAGACTGGCTATTAACAGGCTCTCTGGCTGCCTCTTGATAACTTATGCCTGCAATAACTGACTGAAAATGAGAATGAGAAGAAAGGAAAGGGCAAATAAACTTGAGGCGGACCAGTGGGCCTCTCACTAGCTGAGAACACCAGACCAGTGGGCCTCTCACTAGCTGAGAACACCAGAGAGGCCGTGTGTTTCCTCTTCCTCTCCCACATGGTGGGACACACTGGGAAATTTTCCAGAGCTGTGAGAAGGTTTCCTGAATCCCCAACCTACAAGAGAAAGAAAGAAAGAAAGAAAGAAAGAAAGAAAGAAAGAAAGAAAGA
>NDGN011555532.1:0-17425 GCA_002564285.1 Tympanoctomys barrerae | reverse complement strand
CCCTGTAGACCCTTCCCCAAAAAATAAATACAAAATTTAAAAAAAAAAAAAAAGGAATCAGCCTGAATACCACAGCCACAACTACAAATTGACAAGTGTTATATGGTTCCTGGATATTAGCATTTTGCCTTTTGGAAATACAGTTTCCTAAAATGACATATACCAATTAGTAAAGGTCAGAAGAAAATGGAGTTTTCCTTGAGTTTATATCAACTTGATATTCTTGGAAAGTCTAATGTATATTAAAAGCACAGGAGAAGAAAGTTTATTTGTAAAATGGAGTTAGCTCTAGCTCAGATCATTATAACTAGATTGTCCGCATGGGATGTCTAGAGGGATGCTCAAAAGCTTCAAGTGCAGGAGACTCATTCAGGGCTGGGATTCGATCCCTGGTGTGCTGTGCTGGCCCTGTCCCCAGGGTACGTTGAGACGGTGATTGAGACTGGGCATGGTAGTGCGCGCCTGTAATCCCAGTGCTTGGGAGGCTGAAAACAGAACCACTACTCGTCGATCTATGTAGTGAGACCCTGTACTAAATACATTTAAAAAAAAAAAAGAAAAGGGTAGGAGAGTCAGTACTTTGTTGCCTGAACCTCTGGCATTAACATCCTAGGACTGCTTCCCATTAAGACACCACAGTCATGAAAACTGAAGGACCTGTACATCCTCACAACCTCCACCAACCCCTCCCCATCCCTGTTCACAACGGTTGATTTAATCAGTGGTCACTGGTTTTAAAAGGTTAGTGCGTGTGTGGAGTCCAGCGGGGCCTCCCTGCTGAATTCTGGTTTTCTTAGCTTGGCTCATTGGGATGTGGATGTCGTGAATATGTCTAAATTCTCATTCACCTGTTAATCCTGGACTGTTCTCTCTCCTCTGGTCCTGCAGATCCCCTATGGTATCGAGACTAAAGGCATGAACATTTTAGGGTTGGTCCTTTTTGCCCTAGTGTTAGGAGTCGCCCTGAAGAAACTGGGCTCTGAAGGAGAGGAGCTCATCCGCTTCTTCAATTCCCTCAATGAGGCGACCATGGTGCTGGTGTCATGGATCATGTGGTGAGTGTCACCCCACTATCTCCGCTCTCTTTTTCCTGATATCCAGAGAAGGACCTGACTTCACCATTCTAGGTTATTGTGTTGACCTCCTTGACCCACTGCTCTGAACGAGGTTGCCGTCTCCACAGGCCAGGTGCAGGGCGGGGTGACGGAGCTGGAAGTGATTTCTCCTCTTGTCCAGGACCCCTAGGAATTACGTGTGCGTCGCTGGTAGTTCCCCTCCTTGCTGTGCACACTGACTCACTGGTGGGTCTGTCCCTATCGTCTGTTTATGGGTTCCCACCATCAGCCCATGTCAGTCAGTACCCACATTGTATGCGATGCCCTTATCATCTTGGAAAGCAATGAATTCCATCAGTTTTCTGTGTGATGCATAGGGGAAAATTCATTTGTCTTAAAAGGATACACTTCAAGCTTCAGAGAGACCCCTCACAAACTGGCAGTGCAGCCCAGTGGTAATGTATGTGTTAGGTCTTGGGTTTGATTACCAGCACCAAAAAAATAGAGAGACCCCTCACCCTCACTTATGTGGCATACTTATGAAATAGAACAGAATTCAGCCTTAAGAAGAAAGTTCTTGGGACCGGGGAGACGGCTCAGTGGAATAAGTGCTTCCCTGGCAAGCAGAAGGGCCTGAGTTCAATCCCCCGTTCTGCCAAAAAAAAAAGAAAAAGAAGGAAGTTCTGACACATGCGACAACATGGGTAAAACTTGAGGACCTTATGCTAAGTGAAAGGAACCAGTCAAAAAAGGACAAATATATGGTTCTACTTTTGTGTACCTAGAGTAATGAAATTCCTAGACAGTATTTCACAGTGTGCAAGACAAGCCCATCCTTGCCCTGTGGTTTTCACTAAGCTTTTAATTTATAAACATTTCTTTGTGTAGTATCAGTGAAAGGATGACTGTTTAGTACATATCATTAGATTAATTCCTGATAAAAATAAAAATTTGCCCCCAGGGTGCACTAAGACAGCAATTGAGACTGGGCGTCATGGCACGTGCTTGTAATCCCAGCTCTTGGGAGGCTGAAAACAGGAGAATTACTACGAGTCCGATTTGTGTAGTGAAACCCTGTAGACTCTACTAAATACACTTAAAAAAAAAAAATTAAATTTGACCATCTCCATCAAAACAGCCCCCCAGAAATCATACCATTTTTACTATTCATACTTCAGAAGATTTTCCTGGTATTTCACAAGGAAACCCAGACCTCTATGGCTTTTAGCTTTTACCTATTAGTTGGTAGGAACTAGTTTATGTTTCATGCAAAGAATTTTCTCATGATCAACCCTTGAGAACCCAGAACTCTCTCTGATGGCCTTGGGAACAGCTAAAACAATTTTAGCAGAAGTTTGAAACTGAGTGAGAGGCCCACCTAAGCTTGTGGTGTGTTTCTTGTTTAGAATAAAATTCCAGAGCCTGACTCCATCCTTGCAAATACGCTACGTCATCTGAGTGTTGTTCTGCGGAAAAAGAAGTATCTTTGGACAGGAAAATGTTTTTGATCCAATATCAGGTTCTTTTCTTGGCTTATCCTTTGAGTCCAAAACGCTTCCAAAGTTTAGACTGATGAAAACGCTGTGTAAGAAAGTAATATTCCCATGTCAGGACAGTTTGTTTTCAGTATGGAAACTATTTTAGTGCTTGCTTCAGTTTGATACTTACATAAGTAGAGGTAGATCTTATGTAGAGAACAATTTGGCAGTACTATACCACTAAAATACCAAGAAGTGGAATTGTTTCTACCTAGAAAGACAGGCATGTGGGCACCAAGAGGCGTGTGTGTAGTGGCATTTATTTTTTGTTTTGTTTGCAGTGGTATGCGTACTGATAAAAACCCAGGAAGAGTTGAAATGTCCACCGATAAGACAATGGCAAAATAACTGATGGTGTCTTCGTTCTGTAGGAAGATTTTTAAATAGTGAGGTACTGGTAGAGACCCACCCAGTGTCCATCAGTTGATGAATGACTAATAAAAAGTGGCGTACTTATGAAATGGAACAGAATTCAGCCTTAAGAAGGAAGTTCTGACACACACGACAACGTGGGTGAAACTTGAGGACGTTATGCTAAGTGAAAGAAACCAATCACAAAAGGACGAATGTATGAGTCTACTTTTGTGTAGCTAGAGTAATGAAACTCATAGAAAGTAGAACAGCCGTTACCGGGAGCCAAGGGGAGGGAGAGGGGAGGGGGAGGGGAAGGGAAGAGTTACTGTTTAATCCATTCTGAGTTTCATTTGAGGGTGAGGAAAAGGTCCTGGAGGTGGATGATGGTGACGGTTGCGCAACAGTGGGACTCTATCAAAGGCCACTGTGCTGTACCCTTAAAAATGGTTTGAATGCTGAATTTTACATTATGTATAGCTCACTAAAAAAGGCCAGAGGTAGGGTCACGCAACTATAATCCCAGCTACCTGGCAGGCTGAGGCAGAAGATTCACAAGTTCAGAGCCAACCTGGGCGATGTAGCAAGGCCCTGTCTCAGAATAGAAATAAAAAGGCCTGGGGCTAGGGAGATGGCTCAGTAGAATAAGTGTTTCCCTGGCAAGTGCAAGGCCCTGAGTTCAATCCCCGGTTCTGCCAAAAATAAATAAATAAAAAGGCCAGAGGGTATGGCTCAGTGGTAGAGTATCCCCAGTTTCGATCCCTAATACTCCACAAAAAGAAGAAAAAGATGCGATAGATGAGATAGATGTCTAAGTATTGACCTGAAAAGATCTGAGTCATAAAGTAGGATGAAAAACAAATGTGTGATTTAAAAACCTTCCTGCCTAAACACATGGGACCCAGGAATGGTTATCTGAGAGGGGTCGGGCCTGACCACGGTGTCGAAAGAGGATCTGAGACTAATCTGTAATATTTTAACTTTTTGAAAGGAGTGTGTATCTATGTATTACTATGGGATTTTAAATTAATGACATTGTCTAAAATAGCTCTAGAAGGAAAACTTACAAAAAGTGACCGGCTCTCCACGCCGGATGCCTGGAGACAAACACAAGAAACTTCACGCTGTCCACTTTTGTACCCTTTGAAATTTGAACTATGTGACATTATTACCTATGTATTTGAAAGTTACAAAGTCAGGAGTAAATTATTCCTGAATTGATATTAAATTCAAAACAGCAGACTTTGGTTCTTTTGTAGCTCATAATTCATTTCTCCCTATCCTGCCTTTAAAAAACCCTTCAAGTTCTGGGAGTGTTCCCAGAGAGTTATTGTTAATGAGTTCTTCCCACGGGATCATGTTCTCCAAACCACAAGGAATGTAAAACTACAGAAGTCTCAGCTTCGGCCCCATTTATATCTCAGCAGTTCTGCGAGGTCAGTGTTAGCCCTCTGTGTTTCTAAATTCTCCGACAAGCCTGAGCAAAACCAAAAGTCAAAGCTCACAGTGCCCGGGACTTTGATCTTGAGTTCCTGGCCTTTCTACTAGGGGGCCTGCATGGCTGGTCTCACCCATCTGTGGAGGAAAGAAATGTCATTCTGGTTCTGATTGCTGGACCCATACATGTCGTCTTTTCTTTCACTCAGTCTCTCCACCTGTAACGCGTGATGATCTACCCTCATCATTTCTTGTGTTCAGAGGTAGGCAGGGGGACATGGAAACATCCTCGTTGATAATCTTTAGCTTTTGTAGTAGGAAGGGCCAGCATCCCCAGCCCCTCCCACCCACTTCCTGACATTACCCTGTGTCACTGCTTTAGGTACGTTCCTGTGGGAATCATGTTCCTGGTAGGAAGCCAGATTGTGGAAATGAAGGACATCGTTGCACTAGTGACCAGACTCGGGAAATACATCTTCGCATCCATATTGGGCCATGTTATTCATGGAATAATTGTTTTGCCACTTATTTATTTTGTTTTCACACGAAACAACCCATTCAGATTCCTCCTGGGCCTTCTCACGCCTTTTGCAACAGCATTTGCCACCTGCTCCAGGTGAGTGGGCTCAGCTGCTCCCAGCCACATCAGCATGGGACCCCGAGAACCCTGTGGGAGACACACAGACAGTTCTTTGTCCTCTTGGGAATATTTGGCTCTGAGGTAGTATGTGCTTCTTGAGAAAACTAGAACAAGTAAATCTAAGCAAGTAACACAACAGGTAAAATCACAAAGTCACGTTTTGAATACTTTTGAGGGTCAACAAAGCCTTATATTATGTTAGAAAATTTTAAAACAGCTCGGGTTTCCCCTCTTAGTTCAAGGGAAGAAGGCTGGAAACTAAAACGGCACCCATTGCTCTGTCCCAGGATCTGAGATGAGTCATCAGTGATGAGGACTGGTCTGGCTGGGGACATCCACTCTCATGGTTGATTGCTGTGTTTTGTCCATTTCCAGCTCGGCAACCCTTCCTTCTATGATAAAGTGCATTGAAGAAAACAATGGTGTAGACAAGAAGATCAGCAGGTTTATCCTTCCCATCGGGGCCACTGTGAACATGGACGGGGCCGCCATCTTCCAGTGCGTGGCTGCGGTGTTCATCGCACAGCTCAACAATGTGGAGCTGAACGCAGGGCAGATTTTCACGATTCTGTAAGCTCATCACTCTTTTTTATCATCTTGGGCAAAAAAAGTAGCAGTCACCCTCCACGTCCTGGGGCAATGATGCTCGGGTCACTACCTTCCCCCAGCAGATACTGAATCTGGGGTCCTCGGATCCCTCACACAACATGGTGTCGCACTTCCATGTGACCTACTCATTGCCCACATACTTTCAATCTTCTCTTGATTACTTGGAATACGCAACACAATGGAAGGACTATGTAAATGGCTGGCATACTATGTTGTTGAGGGAATAATGAGAAGAAAAATGTCCGTACATGGTTAGCAGAGACACAGTTTTGACCCATGGCTGTTCAGATTCGTGAATGCAGAAGCTGAGGTTGTGGAGAGCTAGCGGACTGTGCTTGGACAGTGGATTATCTCTTCAGCTCCCAGAACCTGCGGTGGTGTGGCTTTCGGTTTCTTAGCCATGGCTGCCATGTTCTGTATTTCTCTGTGCCCCATGGTAATGACTGATCCTTCTCTGCCATCCCCAGAGTGACCGCCACCGCATCCAGTGTCGGAGCAGCAGGTGTGCCGGCGGGAGGGGTGCTCACCATCGCCATTATCCTGGAGGCCATTGGCCTGCCCACCCAGAACCTCTCTCTGATCCTGGCTGTAGACTGGATTGTGTAAGTAGCTAGTCCTAAGCACACAACTCTCTTAACTACTTTTTCAATGCTGAGATAAAATACCCAACACTCAAAAGTTATAGGAAGAAAGCCTTAGTAGAGGTTCCAGGCTACAGTCGGCTGGCTCCAAGGCAGGGTGACATCACAGAGGGGCACTGCATGGGAGAAACCATTCATGGCAGGCAGAAGGCAGCCAGCAGCGCGCCAGGCAGTGACCCTCTTTCTGTCCCTTCTGTCTTAACCAAGCACACACAGGGTGGGGGACCCGTGATCCTGCCCAGCACTATGCCAAGCCAATCAGTGGACTAATTTAGTGATCACACACCCTTGGTCCCAGCATCACACACCCTAGACCCAGCCACCTTTGAAAAGCCCCACCTGTGATGGCATGAGGCTTTGGGGGACTTCTAGATATAAGCCATAAAAACAAAGAGTGCCTTGTTGGATTTCCTAGGAGCTTGACAGTCCACTAGAAAAGTGGCATGTAGAAAAATTTAAAACACTCCCTGTTGTGAAGGAGCCTATAGTAGAACTGGCAAGGCCAGAGTTAGAACCAGGAGAAGGTAAACATGGTGAGGGTCAAATGCCCATGAGCATCCTTGAGTGACCGTGGCATGCGGCTACTGGTAACTAGCTCCCAGCGCCCAGCGTCCAGCTCCTAGCTCCTAGCTCCTAGCGCCCAGCGAAGTGGGGATCCAGTGCTAGGCCTTCAGAACAACCCAGGAGCACAAGGCCCTGCAGAGTTGGGTCATGTGGGATCCAGAAGTCATCGAAGCCCTGGTCCTTCACTAATGGTGTTCCTGGGCTGGACACAGGTAATGAGTGCTATCTGTGAGGAGAGAAAGGGAACCCTGCTAGCACAAGCAGGCTGGGCCCTAGTCAGGCTCAGCAGAGGAAGAGGCAGGAAAGGCAGGGACCTGGACCAGGGTTCCCATGAAGACACAAAGGAACCAGGCGTGTCTGTAATTCCAGTACTCACGAGGCTGAGGCAGGAGGATCACAGTGAGATCAAGGCCAGCCTGGGCTACATAGTGAGCTCCACACCAGTTTGAACTACATAATGAGAGCCTGTCTCACAAAGGAATTTCTGGATGTTGATTCCTTGACTCTAGCAGTCCCTTTGGCAGGTGTAAATAACACCGATTGTATGCAGTGGGTCGGCAGAGGTGCTGATGTAGAAACAGCAGGGCCCACGGGAGAAAATGGGGCTCAGAGCGCAAGCGCCCAGGTTCAGATCAGGGCCTTGTCATGTCGTTGCTCCCTATTGTGAGCTCCGTGTGCCTCGGTCTGCCCATCTGTGGCCTGGAAATCATGGTGGAAGCCACACAGTTGTGGGGAGGCTTACGTGAGTCAGCACCCACACTGTGCACAGGGTACTGAGCGTGTGGGAAAGCCTCGGTCCACAGCAGTGCACGAAGACCGTCCCCCCAGGCTAGTCACAGCCAGGCGTGCGGGGACCTGAACACAAGGGCCTGGCATGGCTGCTGGGCCAGTCAGCGCCAAGGAAGCTTCAAGAAAGGAGAGTGCTGTTTTCTGTGAAATGCTGTTTGCTGCTGCCATGGAATGCACGGGAAGATTGGTCCTTATCTAGGAGTGAGCTGGGTGTGGTGTGCACACCTGTCATTCTAGCATTCGGGAGGCTGAGGCAGGAGAATCACAAGTTAGAGGCCAAGCTGCGCAGTTTATAACATCCTACTTCAAAAAAAAAAAGAAAAGAAGTTTAGTGGTGACAGCATTAAAATGAAAAAAAGGAGAGCACCAAGGGGACCCAAACCCCATCTACTCTCCTCTGTTCTCCCAGTTCTATGCACTCTTATATAATGGCATCCATATAAAACACATGCGTAGGAAGAGTAGAAGGAAATGGATCACAGTGTCAGCACCAGTTTGCACAGAGATGTAGAATACGAGTGACTTTTGCTTCCTTTATTTTCTTTTTTATTTTATTTTATTTTAGAGATAGGGTCTTGCTATGTAGTTCAAGCTGGGCTTGAACTCAATGTAATCCCAGCTGGCCTCTAACTCCAAGGCAATCCTGCTTCAGCCTCTTGAGTCCTAAGATTATAACTGTGTGCCACCAAGCCCAGCTCAATTTTTGCTTCCTTATACTTCCTTCCCCCTCCCCCAAATCTTCTACAGTAAGGGATTATATTTACAAGAATAAAGAACGGGTTGGGCTAGGTGCACGGCTACTCAGGAGGCTGAGGTAAGGGCACTGCAAATTTGAGACCAGCCTGCCTGGTCAACTTAGCAAGACCTGTATCTAAATTTTACAAACTTTTGCTAAGTATGGTGTTAAACACCTGTAGCTTCAGTTCCCAGCACCAAAAAACAAACAAAACACGACAAGGCTTCTGGATATAACTTAGCTGTAGAGAGCTTGCCTACAAAGTATGCAGAAGGCCCTGAGTTCAACTAACTTTCTTTTTTTCTATATTTTAGGGAAGGGTCTACAGGGTATTGAGGGTCTCACTGCTAGATCAGACTCATAGTGATCTGCCTGTGTACAGCCTTCCAAGAGCTGGGATTACAGGCACACACCACTATGCTTTCAATCGCTGTCTCAGCATACCCTGGGGGCAAGGCCGGGGCCGGCATGGCAGGCCCAGGGATGGAACCCCTGGCCCCAGAGCCTGCTTGCAGGCGCTTTAATCTGCTGAGCTCTTTGGCCAGCCCTTGGAGTTCAACTTTCTTCACCAACCAAAAGAAGTACAAAAGAGTACAGAATGTTCAAAGAAAATCAATTTAGAGCAAGTCCCTTACTAGCATGCCTTCTGGGAAACAAGGCTCCTCTCAGTCAGTTTCCTGGTGGTGACACCCAACCTCCCTGTAACAAGGCCAGCTCCCTGCTGTCTCCCAGCTGTTTTGCTGGCTGTGCCACCTGGCCCTTTCTTTTCTCACCAGGGACCGGACCACCACTGTGGTGAACGTGGAAGGGGACGCCCTGGGCGCGGGCATTCTCCACCACCTCAATCAGAAGGCCATGAAGAAGGGAGAGCAGGAACTGAGCGAGGTCAAAGTGGAAGCTGTCCCCAATTGCAAGTCCGAGGAGGAGACATCGCCTTTGGTGACACACCAGAACCCCTCTGGGGTTGTGGCCAGTGCCCAAGAAGTGGAGTCCAAGGAGTCAGTGCTGTGAGGGGCCTGGGCCATGGGCTGACACTGCCCCATGACACTCAGGCACCGCCCTCACAGATTTCTAGTCTCCCAAGCAGTGCTTTGGCCCAGTCATGTCTGAAGATGACCTCTCTGCATAGGTACTGAGCTTCTCAGTGGGAACTGGTTGCCAAGGACCAGGACATTCTGACATTATTTGCCTTGATCCAGTCCAGGTGCAGCTGCCGGTGCTCCAGAGCTGTTTGGAAAACACCCTTTCGAGCTGCTAGGCTTGAGGGGTCCTGGGGTCCCCAGGTCCTGTGGGCAAAGCCTGGGAAAACACAGACATCTTACTCTTCATTGGCCCTGCTCAGCTCTGCAATGGGTACTGCTGGGCAAACCAAGGATGGTTGCCATCATCTGTTTCCTCCTGAACAACAGTAATTGGAGAAATTCCCAAATTCTTGCCATAGGCTGAGACTTGGGTGTTTAAAGAGTTGTGCTGCATTTAGGAGTAGGAGGCTTCTGAGGGACCCAGCTGCGCAGTGTTACTACTGCACAGTGTTAAAACCACTCCGGGTATGGTAGCAGCAAGGGGATCTCAGGTCAGGAACATTAAGGAAACAATTTACATTCTGAGTTCTAAGGAAGGAGAGGAAGAGCATCAGGGGAGTGAGGGTTCCCAGGTAAAGGCCAAGACACACAGTTGTCCCTTTCCCAGCTCAGCCCCCGGGCACTCTGGTTTCTGAGGCCTGGGCCTCTCACAAGGCTTCAACTATCCCCATTCACTCCAACTTGGCAGCCGCCAGGGCCTCTCAGGGGTGTGTGATAGGCTCACCACATCCACCACCCATGTCCATTTGCCTTTTACCATTCGAGTGATCCCTCCCCAAAATGCTTCATGGTAGCAAAACAAAGCCACCCCCTACAATAAACTCATGCCCTAATTGGGGTGGGATACCTCTGACCCCAGGTCTACTGACCTGTGACTGATATGGACTTGCCTTCTAGTTTATCAAAGTTTAAAATTCTCAGCAAAATGGTTTATGTTCCTTCTGTTACCCGAGCCTCCATTCCCATCAGGGAGGTAGTCCTCAGAGGTGTATTGCTGGTGGTGGGAAACTGAGGAGTCTGCCACCTTGCTGTGGCTGTCGGTGCCCTCATGGTGTGCCAAGGCCTGGGACCTCACTTTCCCCTTGGCACTAATGTCACCTGTCTCTTACTACCTCAGAGGGATCTGGTGAGTCAAACCATGAAAATGATCATTTCACGTCTTAGATACCAAATACCAACCCCTGTATGAGCATCTTACCTTTCTAAGAACTAAGTGACGGCTTTGTCCATGCAGACTGTATCCTCCTGGTGACAGCAGCTTTCCTGAGCAGGGCTGTTCTTTTGTGAGTTAGAACGTTTTTCATGCCAGCGTTGTCTGCCTAGTTCTCTGACAGCATCAACACAGCCTCCTCCTGATGCCCTCCGCATCTGAATGGGTTAGCAGTGCCCTTGGACTGCACTTCTGGGTTCCTGATGTCACACTGGTTCCCAGCTGCAGGCAGCCTCTGCCACACCACTCACAACAGGCTGTTAAAGCCCCCAAATGCTCAGCCCCCCTCCATTCTTGTTTTCCCTGTTGTGCGTATCACACGGGCCCTACATTAGCAGTCCTGTGCCCATGTGGAAGGGGTAGGAAGATCCACTGTGCACAGAGCCGACCCAGCTAGTGGGCAGGCCTGGCTCTCCTAGGCCAGCTAAGCCACTCCAGTATCCTGCAAAGCCAGAGGGGACCTGGAACTGAGCAGAGTGATTCCTGCTAACTGCCCCCTGTGAGAGTTTGTTGCCAGTATCCATCTGATTTCAAAGGCAGAACAATCATGCTGATTCCAAACTGTAAGTGGACATTTGTTATTTTTCAGGCTTTGGTGAAACCCTTTTCTTTGTGTATTATTGCATGTGGTATATGTGTGTGTGTGTGTGTGTGTGTGTGTGTGATCTATCGCTTCAGCTCCAATTCAAGCCAGTCTGAGTTTGAATGGAGAAGCCCCAAACTGTAAGATGTATGCCTTTGGGGTTTGAATTTTCTCATTTCTGAAGACTCCTACAAAGCAAGGGGATTGGAGCTGGTCACTAAGGCTGATTCACTGAACATTATGCCACCATGGTCTGGAAAAGATGCTTCTGTGTGAGCTGCTGGCCCCATGAGGCCAGCACAGGAGGAAGAAGGAGCCAACCGAGCCACCTGTTTCTCTGTTTACAGAGGGGTCAGTAGACCAGGGTACGGACTGCACAAACGTCCACTGCACAGCATCCGAAATGTCTCCCCTGCCATCCTCTTCCCAACATGTAACCATAAATACTGTTCAAACACTGTTCAGTGCTGTCTTGTGCGTGTGACACTTGCCTTAAAATGTAGCACAGTCCTTAAAAATGAATACCGAGTTTCTACTGGCCCCTGCTGTCCTGGATTCCTGTCTTGTGTTTGAAGGGGTGCTGGCTGGGGAGCACTTCATCTAGGGGACACTCGGGTGACCAGGGAACTTTGTCTTACTCCTCACCCCTGCGGCAGGCGAGGCTGGCTTCAGTGGCTGCCAGTGTGCCACTGGTGACCCTCAAGTTGCCTGTGGGCCTTGCAAACACCCCGGTTTGGCCACATACCTCCGCAGAGCTGTCTTCAGTCAGACCAACTAAGCTGACAGATCTTCACTGAGCACCTGCAGAATGCCAAGCACAAGTGAAAAAAAATGAGGACTGCCCCAGGGTGTGGAGTGGCTGGGCAGGTCCCTAGAGGCGGGAGGTCGGCTCAGCCCTGGGCTCTGGTCACCACCACACCCAGCCCATTATTTTATGTAATCGTGTTGTCACTAGTACCACATTCCAGCACAATGAGGGGCTTTAGAAGCCTCTTAAAGTAGTTACCTTGCAAGCTAATGCTAGAAGCTGCAGTTTCTAAACTGTGGCTCTAAAGAAAGATTCCTGTTCTGACCTGAACACTTCCAGCTCCTCTCATGTGAACATTTTTGGGCAAGGCACGAAGACTGAGGAGAACACACAGAACAAAGGCCCGCTGGGGCATGTGTCATAATAGCCACGTGGAGGGTGGAGAAGCTGCTCTGGTGACCAGAGGAGCGCTGCTCAGAGGAGCTTTCGCTTCTTTCCGTGCACATCATAAACGAGGTGGTCGGGAGGAGAGCGGGCTGGCCATTCTAGTGGATCTTGCTGTTGGCTGCGTGACTCTGGACAGGATAGCCTCTCCATGCCTCAGTGGCCTCAGAAAACAGGGATAATGACTGTACAATGACATACTAATCTATTGTGAAGATCCAATGGGTTTAATGTACGTTCAGTGTTTGGAAAAGCACGTAGCACACGAAATGTGCTGTGCCAGTGTCTGCTTCTCGGCGGGTCCCCAGCCAGCCCATGTCACTCTGTGCCTAGACCTGCCTGCCCAGCAGATAGCCCACAGTGCGTGATCCGCCTGCCCCTGAAGAGCGGCCAGGGGCCCTGCCCCAGCTCGCTGGCCCCCCTGTTCATCTGGGCCTGCTACTGCAGGAATGTGTCTACTTAATACTCAGTTCTTAAAACATGTCAAGGGCTGCTTTGAAGGAAGTGGACCTTGCAGCAACTGCTAAGAAGCACCTGCATGTCACAAAAGAAGCCTTCCATTCACGAGCAGGTATATGGTTCCAAGTGACAGCTGGGATGCAGACAACTCCAGCGACAGGCTGTCTGCCAGACATAGGTGCTCTCTCAGCCCACCCCCACCCCCGCCCTGTCCGTCACTGCCCAGCCAGCCCCACCCCCTCACGCTGCAGACCCTTGGGCTGGGCTCTCAATGAGAAAGCACAGAGTGAAGGGGAAAATATTCAGTGGTTCAGAGTAGAACAATCCTTCCTTCCCAGCCTTCCTTGGAGTAAAACAATATACTCCAACCTTTTCTTGGAGTAAAAGAACTCCAGGGAGAGACCAATGAGTCTTACAAGATTTACACCTTTCCAGAGAGTTGGAACTGAGTGCCCTTAAGCATTCTCAGATCATTTTCAGATCTGCATTATTTGTCTTGGGAGATGTACTAGCCCATTTCCTGTTGCTAATAATATGGCACCACAGACTGGGGTAAGTTCAAAAGAAGAGTTTGGGCTCATGGTTCTAGAGATCCAAGTTGAGAGTACAGACCTGAATATGACCACACATAGTTCTGTGGCAGTGCAGGGTGTCACGTGATAGAAACAGCCTCTGTGTCTCTTCCACTGTCCCACTCAAGAAGTCACCAGGATTCAGTCATGGGCTCCACCCCATAGACTACCTAACACTGATCACCTCACACTACAGAAGGATTATTTCCAGCTTCTTGATTGAAGATCAATATGTAAAGCTTTGGAAAATGCACTTAACCCCATCCAAATCTTAGCAGGACCAATACACAGAAAAGTGTTGGGCTAGATTTCTAGCAGCTATAAGATTGCCTGAGCAGGATGCGGTGGCACATGTTTGTAATTCCAGCACTCACGAGGCTGAGACAGGAGGGTCTAGAGTTTGAGGCTAGCCTGGACAACCTGGCAAGATCCTCCTCAAAACAAAACAAAAAGATTATCTGCAGTAAAACATGACACTGAGATGACCTGGAGATTCTTAGAATGGTTTGTAATATGTAAACTTGTCCAGGGCTGAGGGCACAATCACACCCAAGCTCGATCTTTAGGGGAAAGGAACACCATGCACAAATCTCAGAAATGTTCCTTCTTAAAAAAAAAAATTCAGGAGTGTCCTGAGGTCAAAAAGATTCATTTCTTTTTTTAAAATTGTATTTTATTTAAAAAATTATATTTTATTCTTCTTGCTATAGGGTCTCACTACACAGTTCAGACTCATAGTGATTCTCCTATATCCCTAGCACTGGGATTACAAGTGTGCGTCCCCACGCCTGGTTTCAGGGTTGGCACAGAGTGCCTGGGGATCTGGAACATGTACAGCATGCAGTACCGGGGATCAAACCTAGGTCCTTATGCTTGCCAGGCAGGCACTTAGACCACCAAGCTATCTCCCCAGCCCATGTATTTAACTTTTTTTAAATTATTGAAATGTAATCCACATACTATGAAATTTACCCTTATAAATTATACTATTTGGTGGTCTTTGCATATTTTCAGAGTAGTGTGACCACAACAAATTAATTCCAGATTTTCACTACCCCACAAAGATATCCACGACTCCTAACAATAGTTAATCTATATTCTGCCTCCCTGGATGTGCCTATTCTAGACTTCTCATTTACCTGGAATCATAACATCTTTTTGTTTTATAGTTGTACCCCAGAAAAAGAGAGTTGATGTTCAAAATGTGACCACGGCCCATCTTCACACACACACACACACACACACACACACACACACACACGATTTTCTTAATGGATTAACCGGAGCACTTACTTAGAAAAGCTTTTGTCCAGACATGAAGAACCAGTGAATGTCTATGTGTCTGTACCACATTCTAAGTTAAACTGTGGTCTGGACCCAGGCAACTGACTCTGAGGACAAGCTGCCACACTGTGCAGCCCAAGGGGTATCAGTGACACGCTCTGAAGCGGCGCAGAGCACAGATTTCATGGCTGCACCCAGCAGCCCTGGACTGTGGAGGTGAGCTGCACTTAAGATCTGAATCAGGGCTGGCGAGATAGCTCAGCAGACTGAAGTGCCTGCTTAGGCAAACAAAGGGACAGTGGTTGGATTCCAGCTCCCAGGGCAGGGCGGGCTGACCCGGCCAGAGTCTGGGCATGGCACACACCTGTAATCCCAGCACTGGGGAGGCTGAAAGCAGGAGGATCACCAAGAGTCCAAGCTGCGTAGTGAGACTCTACAACAACCAAATACATTTTAAAATATATATATATGGTTCACATTCAAAGAGAAAGCATATGCTATAAAAATGATGCTTTTCATTTTTTCCTATCAATACTTGTGGGCTAATGAGCCGCAGAGACGATAAGCATCTCAGAGGTTAGGAGGGAGCAGCAGAAATACCCTCGGCCAGCTTCACCAGCCACATGGAGCTTCCCGGTCACGAGGCATCTGTGTTTGTTGTTGGGCATTTTGTAGCAGCAATGTGCTCTGTATCCCCGCTCCTCAGAGCAGTAGGTAAGTGGGCTAAGTAACTGCTCACAGCCCTCCTCACCTCCAGCCAGGATGCTCCAGAAACTGTTCTCATGATGGAAGGGTGGCCCTGAGATCTCATGAGGGAGACCACTTCTTTCAGAGCTTCCGGAAGCACAGCACATCAGGGCCCAGAGAGGCCAGACGCCAATGTGCAGTATCGTCTGTGGTATTGCTCCATTTCTGCCAGGTCAAAACCCAACAGAACTGATCTCCAGGGATAGAAGACAGCAGAGTAGCCCCCACTGGGTGAGGGAAAGGGGAAAGGGGGCTGCTGGGAAGTGCGGGCAATGTTTATTTCCTTGGATAAGTGCTTGCTTTGTGGCAAATTATTATACTATACATGTTACATTTTGTGTGGGTTTTTTTCCTTTCCTTTTTCTTTTTTGTGGGGAGAGAACTAGGAATCCAACTCAGGACTCGCTCTTGCTAGGCAGGTGCTGTGCTGCTGAGCTATATCCCTGGCCCCTGTTCCTGCTTACAGGCGCTTTAATCCTATTACCTGGTTCTTTATGAGAAAGTTTGTTAACTGCTCCTCCAGACAAATATTTACCCATTTTCTGACCCATTTGCCACTCTTATCATTTAGTGGAACCTAGAAATCTAGGTATAAATTATGCTGCAACGTTCAACTCAGTAGTCTCACAGGAATATGATGAATGTAGTGGCCATGTATATCTAAAATGGGCCAATAAGACCTAGACGTCTCAGTTATCCCAGGTATATGCAGTGATGGTTCTGAAAAAGGAGTAATGGCCAGGGCTCTGCTGGTTGCTGGAATTTTTACTAATCATAAGATGACAGGGCCGGGGAGATAGCTCAGTAGAATAAGCACCTGCCTGGTAAGCACAAGGGCCTGAGTTCAATCCCTGGTTCCGCCAAATAAATAAATAATAAAAAATAAGATAAGACTAAGGCACATATTTAAGGGAAACCCCAAGCTGGACCCCAATAATACCTGTCTGCTAGCATTTATACTATGGACGCCAATCCACACAAAAGAGGTCTGACCTGTGGTAAACAATGGGATATTGTAGAAGCAAGGGTATGTGGTTTTCCATGTTAGATCATAAAAGCCATCAGGGCTTCTGTCTAATGCATGTGTCTCTTAGGTCATTCTATTCTTCCTTTTTTTTTTCTTCGTGGAACCGGGGATTGAACTCAGGCTCTTGCGCTTGCCAGGGAAGCGCTTATTCTACTAAGCTATCTCCTCAGCCCCTTCTTAGGTCATTCTAGAAGAAGCAAGAAACGATGCTAGCATGACACTTATGCAGTCTGACAGAAAGGCCTATATGAGGAGGTGTTGGAGCCTGTTTTCAAGAGTAAGCACTACTTGAGAGCCACGTGTGTGCACCATCTTAGAAAGAGATTCTCTAGGCCACGTCTAGCCTTCAGATGACCACAGCCCATCGTCACTATGTTTGCATTGTGAAAAGTGGTAACTACATGGTTGCATTTCTTTTTATTTTTAATTTTAATCAGACATTCTTATGACTTAGGTAGAGTCCTCTTTCACCCCATTCTGTATAGGCTGATTACAGATCTGGGGGTTTTCTTTTCAGAAGGTTAAAAGTCCTTTCGCTACATTAGTCAGAATAAAACAGGTCTTTGACATAATAAGCTTGTTCTTGGCAAACTTGTATTTCTAATTCTGAAATCAATTGTTTTTATTTTTTTTATTTGTATCTATTTATTGTTTTTAGCAGAACTGGGGATTGAACTCAGGTCCTTGCACTTGCCAGGCAGGCACTTAGACCACTGGGTTATCTCCCCAGCCCTTCAATTGTGTTTTTAAACACTGGTGGAGGGCCAGTAAGATAGCTCAGCAGTCTAAAGTGCCTGCTTAGGCAGGCATAGGCAGCTCAGGGACTACAGTTCAATCCCCTGCACCACCATTATGGAAATCAGTGTGGAGATTCCTTAGAAAACTAGGACTGGAAATCCCATTCAAGCC
>NDGN011555530.1:8499-23559 GCA_002564285.1 Tympanoctomys barrerae | reverse complement strand
AAGGCCTTAACAGGGGGTAGGGGTTACCAGGAGAAGAGCAGAAGAAATGTGCTGATGAGGAAAGATATTTAGAGGCCCAAAGGCAAGAGAAAGTACAAGGAGAACCAATGTGTTTGAACTTAGGTAAGACCAGACTATTTCAGAACAGAAGAGTGTAAAGTGGGGCTGAGAGAGAAGTGGGGCTTCATGGAGCCTCCAAGGGTCTGATAAACTATGTTAACATATTTGGATTTTATCCTAGAGGCAATGGTAAGTCCTCAAAAGACTTAATTGGTGGTGTTGTATAGAAGAGTGGTGAGGATTGAACCAAGTCACCTATACAGAGACAGCTTGCTATTAGCTCCAAGTCACTCTCAATAAATGATAGCTCTTATCATTATTTCTGCATTAACATTGTCAAACCTAGAACCACCTGCTTTAGGTAAAAAGGTAAAAACCTGTCCTGTGCTATGGGAAGATACTAAGGTAGTTGGTTACAGAGCAAGGACATGTGTGCAGGAGGATCAGCTAAAACCATACTCAACGAGTAGCCAAAGTAGGATGCAGGACCCAGAGGGAGTTCCTTGTTGTGTGCATCCTTCTCTCTGCTGTTTTGCTTCTCTACCCCACTGCCTCCTCAGTGGATTCACACACTTGTTAAGCAGTAAAGTCACAACTCTTTCTTAAAGTTCTATTATTTTCATAATGGATCCTTTGCTGCAGCCTCCCTACGGTACACAAAAATGCAGGGGGACCACACTGTAGGTCTTCAGGGCAAGTCAATAATGCAGAGTAGGGGTTGGGTGGTGGAAGTGGGCTGCTAATACACAAAACTTAAGAAAGCATGTCTGAAGAATGAAGATGGATGGAGAATAGGCCAGTCCACACTGTTCAATTCCCTGCTTCCTTAAGTAGCAAAGAGGACTCAGTAGGAGGTGAGCAAAGCAAGGCTCGTCATTTCCAAGCTCTCTGGGTGTTCACTTTTCTTCTCTTGCTACCTCTAGATCATGAAATATGACTGACTAAGGAATTGAAATGATTGGCCTTGCCAGGCACTGTAGTATTAGAATATTGACTAGGAGAGAGAAGACTTACCTTGTCTGTAAAACTGAAGGGACAAAGTTTCTTAAATGCTGGGACCAATCCAACCATTAGTTTTGTGTTCTTGGGCACAACTGGAGTCATTTCTATGAATAAGGATCATTATAAAATGAATGTTCTATTGCATACAATAATTGATAGACCCCAAGGAACAGAGCACTTTGCGGGAGGGGAGCAATGAGGCTCATATGCAGTGCTGTATAAAGAATGACCCTACCCTAAGGCAAGTACTGGGTGCAAAAACCACAGGCATTTTGTGAGAAAAAATACAAACTTAGATAATGATAGTCCAGGAAAATATATATCACAGATCACAGTAGTCCCCCAAAACTCCACAGACAATTACTCAGACAAATGAGAAAAGTCATTCCAGTTTAGTTGTGAGTGGCATGCTTGTAATCAGAAAAGCCTACCATAGAATACTGCCTCAGTCATGTATGAGCTGCATGCACTTATTCATTTCTTTTCTGTACCTTGCATGCCAACTCTATGCCAAATACTGAGCATAGCTATGGGAGTATACAGGAGCAACTAAGACAGATAAAGAAAGGTGAAGTGGAATCGCTTGATTTATTTCTGCCACTCTCTGCCAAGTATGCAGACCTTCATACTTGGAATCATTTGCTTAAATATACGATGAGACCTACTATACCCTCAAAGGGAGAGAATATTCCTTAAGTAATAAAAAAGATAAAATAGAAAAGAAGGTAACATCTGGTTAGAATTTCCTTTCTATTCTTCTGGACTGGAAAGAACATGAATAACTCAACAACTCAAATGCCTTTTAAAAATATTAATCCCTTGCACCTTTTTGTTGTGGATAATGTGTCTAATAACAGATATTTGAGTCCTAATTATGGGTTTGATGTTGTATAAATCAACTAAAGCACTGATTTCAAGGAATTTTCCATGCCATGGGAAGCAAAAGCTGGCCCCCAAAATGAAAGTTAGATGTCTTACTGGTTCAGTTTCTTAAAATAGGACTTTACCATCCCTAGAAGGATGGGAAGCATTTGGAGGACTGAAGTCATAAGTTCTCTTAAGTGCAAAAGGAAATAAGACAGATGAGCAGCAGTGGTGACACGGCGGTTTCCTTTGCTTTTGTTGTGATGAATGATCTTTGTATAGTAATGAAGAGGAGATAAGCACAAACACTTGAGTGTGAGGATGGAGCTTCCAGCAGTTTATTTTCCTTATAGTAGCTCAGAATATAACATAATATATGCACCAAGCAGAAGAGTGACATGGAAAGGATCAAAGACCAGTTAATCCATGAGTCAGTCATTTAGAAAACGCCAACAATTAGACCATGTTCTTATCCGAGCACCATGATGAGCACCTGTAATCTCAGCACTCAGGAGGATCGTTGTGATTTGAGGCCAGCCTGGGCTACAAAGTGAATTCAAGGCCAGCCTGAACTAAATAGTAAGACCCTCTCTCAAAAAGATAAAATAACCAACCCATAGTCTCTTTCTAAGTTTTCATATCCTAGTGACAGCTAAACTCAGAGTAAAGGAAAATCATCACTATTGTGGAGATTCACTCCTTGGGTTTCTGAAGTTTCACATAGTGGAGGTTCTTATGTAGAAGTAGCGATTGGAGGATGGTCACCATGTTTTGTGTCTCTGTGTGTGTCCACATTATGTACACAGGTTGGTAGGTAGGATAATTTCATTAGATTGATTAGGTAGGGGACAGGCAATATATGAATGAGAGAGGGGTAGGCAGGCAAAAGACTGTGGGAAGAATGTTTTTACTTGGATGCCAAGATGAACAATTTGGATTTTATTCTGGGTGCAAGGGGAAGACGTTGGAGGATTTTATATAGAAGAACAGCATGCTCTGATTCACATTTTCTAAAATGGATTTTCTTGGGCTACTTGGAGGAGTATAGTAGATTTCATGGAGGCAAAAATAGAAGTAGGAAAACCAGTAAAGAGTCTACTGCCATGGCCCAGGTGGACCAGACTGACAGGCATAAAGACAGGTAAGGACACATTAGAGCTATGTAGTAAGTAGGATCACAGGATTTGTTGTTAAGACATGAAAAATAAAAGGGCATGAAATGACACTGCAAATTTTAGCTCTATAAAATTGTATGCATTATAACTGGAGCATCTTTGTGAAAATGGATCGTATGGTCACTGTTAATTTTAATATTGAGAGTCGTGGGCTAGTTAGGGAAATAACTTCTGAGATAAAAAGGCTCTTTAAATGCCTATACCCCAAATTGTGCTACACAAAATGTACCAATTCTTACCAGGTTCTTGGAGCTCCTGTGAGGGCTGCCACATCTAGTTTTCTATTTTGTTTTGTTTTTTGTTTTTACATTATTATTTAGCCAAAGAAAAAAGGTTGTTGCATGAAACCCATTCCTGTATTTACCCATAAGCACATGGCCATTATTGTTTGCCAGTGTTCTCAACTACCAATGTCTCATTCTTTAGTTAGGGCCAGGCTGACCAAGAACAGCTTCTTTAGTGCATTTGAATGGCTAATTGGCCCTCAGATATTAAATGCTTTTTTGCTGATTGTGTCAGGAGATCAAATTTAGAGATAGTGAAAGACACATGCTAAAGTAGGTGGCCGAGATGAGAAATGGTACCCAGGAAAATATGAAGAACATTAGCTCTTGGATGTGACCTTTGTATAGGTTGTAATGAGGTTGCAGGACATAGTCTAGAGAGACAGGTATGTAGGCTGCCGCCACGCTAACCCTTGCTTCACAGAGAAGCCTGCAGACAGTCTTCTTTAAACCCAAGTTACACAATCATGACAAACAGACATCACAGGTTTTGCATTCCATCTTGCTCATGATCGAAGGCTTTCATTAGGGGAAGGAGAAAAAATGCTGCAATGCATCTTTAAAAGTATTGTAACATTCAAAATATCAATATTGGTTTTAAATTATTGCATCATTTTCTGAAATAATTATTTGTGCAGGAAATGTCATGAATTATAATTAATGTACATATGCATTACAGTCCATTTTCAAAGAAAGCCTCTTTTCTCTTTCAAACATTGGAAATTAAATATTTATACTTATTGTGATTTCATATATACATAGTTAGTATTGCCTCTCAATGCCACCTGCTCTCCACCATATGTCATTTTCTCTGCTGACTCTTTATAACCTCACAAAAATGGAAATGCTTAACTTGGACTAAAAATTTCCAACAAGGACCACATAAGGAGAGGAGAGTGGGCTAGTTCCATTTCAGTAGAAAGCAGGTCACATATTGACTTTAAGGCTATGTCCCCATGCTTTAACTCTTTGAAGGATTTAAGAGTTTAGCTTTTAGACCTCAGACTTGAACTATTTAGCAGTAACTGAAGAATGGTTACTATATTTATGTACAGGTAAGGTTAAGTCCCTCAACTTTACCATTTCCCAATTCAATCTATCTGTCAAAATAGACATGAATATTTATGAAAAGGCCATCCCCTGTGGGGTCTTCAGGCAAAAGTGAATCCAAGACTAGGGTGCTTAAATGAGTTAGGTTTTTTCTCCCCCATTCGGCCTACCCTGAGGACGTGGCTGGCATAGCATGTGGTGCTGGGGATCGAACTGCAGTCTTATGTGCTGCCTAAGCTTGCCTAAGCAGGTGCTTTAGACTGCTGAGCTATCACGCCAGCCCCTTGAATGAGTTACTTTAATATAACAGATTTGGAAATATCATGAAAACAAGGAAATAGAAAACCAGAGGACCAGAATGAGAAAAAAAATCAGTTCTTCCTGGAAATATATACTGGCCTCTATTTCTTTCCATTTTTACTAAGTAGAGAATTTCTTGGAATATTTCTGACTTGGGTTTTGGGCTGGTCTCTAAGTTTTGTCTGGTCTCAAATCAGTCATGCTAATGAGAAAGAATAAGACATAAGGATCCCTTTCCTGTCTTGCTTAACCAGAGAGTAGCTGCGTATGAAGACTCTAATCAGCAGTCCTTTCTTTCTGCTTCTCCTCCCAACCCAAGTAATTAATAAGAACAGCAAACACCTTTAGCATTTGAAGCACTTAACGTTCCTTATGTGCCTGAAATCACAGTGAATAGTGTCCTTTGGCCAAGTATGAACTTAGCCTTAACTTCAGAATTCTTCTCCTTCATGAACATGTGGGATGGTGTCACTCCAAGAATGGCTTGGAATGAAAATTTTTCTATAGACAGGATTTGAATCTGCCAGTATAGAATCTCCCAAAGAACGTAGGACTCTTTTCTACCTATGCTTTTGTAGCTTGGCCATACTCAGCTCACTGAAAGTATGTATTGTTTGTTATGGATAAATGAACAAATGAATGAGCAAATTAACAAATGAAGAGTTGTGAGAAGCAGAGACTGTAGACTATATGAACTCTTTGCAAATATGCAGAATGCCTTGTCATTGTTTCTCCATCCTTCCTCTCAGAATATTCATTCTCTTCCCTCCATTCTTCCTATGTGTAATTTTACTCATTCTTCTTGAGTTAGCTCCAAATGTCCCCTCTTCTGGGAAATGGCCACCAATCCCTCTGATTACAGATCATTCTCCCTCCAGAAGTCAACATGTAAGTCTTATATCAGGGCTTTGGGCATGCAACCCACAGCCTAGGCTGGATGAGCCCTCAAAGGAGGGAATACATCTTTGCTCCTCGTGTGTACTCAAAGCAGCTTAATGTGCTGCCCTATTCTAGACTCTCAGTCAGGGAACCAATAAATGTGCAAAGAAAGTGGCTGCGCATGGAAGAAAACAGGACTTAGATGGCGACACAGAGTGGAGGTAGCCCTTTGGGCTCACTTTGTGGAAAGCAAGTAGAAACTGCTGCCACGAAAGGCAATCATTTCCAGCATGAAGCAGTGTGCACCCTGTTCCTGGCGAGAATTGCCCTGTCTAGGGCAGGGTAGAGGAAACATTGTTTTCATATAAGCAGTTATACATTGTGTACTCAGACACGGCACTGACAAGATGATAAATTGCCAAACAAATCAGAAAAGCATTCCTCTTCCTTGGAATTTAACATCTTGTGTGTTAGAGGGACAATAAGCAAATAATCAGACAAATAAATGCATGTGAACCAACTATGATTCATGTTTAAAGCTAAGAAGTGCTTAATAGATAGATCTGATCCAGTCCCTAAAGCGATGACGTTTGAAAGATGATAGGAAGGATGAATCAGAGTTAATTATGTGAAACAAGAAAGAGAAACAGTTCACATTCCTAGGAAGAGGACTACAAAGACACTGTGGCAGGCAGAGGGATGCGAAACATGGTGCTTTCAAGAAACCAACAGGCCAGAGTGCTCAGAGCACAGAGGTCTTTCTGAAAAAGTATTAGAAGGTATTGCCTGAGCTCCACAAAGTATTTGGGGATATGTCAATAATCTTTTACTTTATTCTAAACACAAACAAACATAAGGAAATATTGAAAAGCTAGTGATAACATGATCAAATTGTATAATACAACATATTATTCACAGTAACATTGTTGAGTATTATGGAGTGCTTGCTACGCACTGGGCATTACTATGCTAAAGGCTTTCTGTAAATCACTTCATTTCAGCCTCACTACACTACCACAAGGGAAGTTGCTGGTGTCATCAGCTGCTTAACAGATGAGGGAGCTGAGGCTGAGAGGCTGAAGCCATAACTAGGGTGAAACAAGCTGCAAGCCTGTGGGGCAAGTGTTCACTTCAGGGTCATGCAAAGACTGACCACACTTGCACAACTCTGAGCTGGAGCACCTCCATAAGTAATGTGTTCAAAAATTGACCACTGTCTCAAATCTGGTTTAAATAACCTATCCTGGGTATTACAGCTTGTAAACTATTAAACTAGCTTCTTAGCCCATAGGTTTATATCTCTTTAAATTTTTTCTGCATCTCTAAAGTTTTCTGAAATTCCAAGTGAACATGCAGTTGCCCTCCTTATTACCAGGATCTTGTACAAGTGAAATTATTTGTATTGAAAGATTAAACTTCGTATTAGATTTCAAATTGTAAATAGTGAGACTTGCCTGAAATGAATTCAGCAGATGAAAACTGGTAAATTATAAGATTCCTCTCATGGAGTGGAATATCTTAACAGTATATAGGAGATGAGAAAAAAGTCAAATATTTAAAAAGTAAACAGCTTTTGCCCATTAATTTTAAGCCAACAAAATGAAAATTAAATCTTCTAGCTGCAATTAGGTAAATGAATGTCAATCAGATATGAACTGCTAAAGAAATTAGCCATGGGGCAGTCTTTAATCTATTTGGGCTTCTCTTTTTTTTTGTAGGGTGGTAGAAGTATAATCTGTTATCAGCACAGGTATGATTGAATTATTAATAATATTGTGCAAGGCCACCTAGAAACCAGAGCTTGGGGACTCTTTAAATCTATTCTAATTGAAACAGAGAACCAGCGGACTGGAAAAGACCCTGACTCTTCTTGAGATGTGTCACAATGTGTGACACGTGGGGTTTGCAACACAGTGGCAGCTGCAAGCTGACCTCTTGGCAAATTTAATCTGCAAATGGGTTCCTGTTTAAGATGGTTAATGCCTTCCATTATTATGAAGGCTTCCTTCTGTATTTTAGAAAACCCAGTTAAAAATATTTCATGCCAGGTTATTATGCAGATTGCCTGGCTAACAGGAAGATTATGGATGCAAATAAATCAGACTTTGAAATGAAGGGCTTTGGTGACCTCTTAAGAGGATAGTAATATGTGCATAATGGTGAGGAAAATGCTCCCAGATCATCAGGATAAGGAAAGGGTCACATTGTCATTGCTTGAATGTGTCAAGGTTGGAATAAAAATCCAGGAATACTCCGTAGTGAATGTACAGAACTGCAGAACTGATATTCCTGTTACTAAGTTACCATCTAGGTCCTGATTTTAATAGGGGCCATATCATTGTCTAGGAGGCTGGATGTGTTCCTCAAGAGACACTGCCTAAGTCCCTTAATCCTTCAGTGTAAATTTCCCTGTGGGAACAGTCAGTGGTCAGAAACAGTCAGGTCACTCACCCTGCTTCTTCCTGTGGCCTCCCACTGCTCTCTCTCTCTCTCAATCCCAGTGGAAATCTTTGCCCACTGTCACTTTCCCATGTACCATTTGCCTTCTCTTTAGTGACTGTCTCCAGGAGCTGATCTGAAGTATCGTAAGTAAAGCTTAGAATCTAAGAGCACAGGCTTTTCATACGGAGAGGAGACTGGAACCGAATCCCAGGTGGAACACAAACCGGGGCATGTACCTTGGCACTTTACTCCGCACTCTAGATTATCAGCTTCTTCAACTACAACAAGAAAACAATAACACAATCCTTACAGGGCAGAGATTGCCAAACTCTGTTCATCTCAGGCCATAGCATTTCATAGTTGTACACAGACCCTCTGTGTCCATAAAAATATTTAACAGATTCTTTATTAATAATTAGGGATAAACAAGTAAAGATATAGTTAGATAATTAATAAAATAACCTGTTGATTGCTTATGCATAGGATATGTGAGAACATTGAGTGCTACACAATATTCTGCACCTGCAGTTAGATTAGATCTTGTAATTAGACTTCATCTCCCCCACTAATTTTCCTACCCCACTTGGTCTTCATTACAGCAATTTTTGATAATGAAACTTCGCAAACACTTGACAGGTAGCATGGTCTACTGTTAGACCTATGAGTTGCCTTAAGCTACTGGTTTGCATGGTATTGGATGGAAGGTATCAGACAGAAATGTTTCACTCAATATTTAAAATCTCCCTCAGCAAACCTCTGAGCTGACTCTGATGTCCTGAGGGACCTAGGACATTTCAAGAACCACAGTTTTAGATCATTTGAGTTTGAAGGGTGAGATGCGAGAATATATGAGAAGTTGGCTTTGGACACATTCCTAAAGTGATCCCTGCTGCTATTTTTTCTGCTCAACAGGTTTTCATTGAGGTCATATTTATTAACAAAGAAAGAAAAACATGTGGTTTTTTTCCTCCAGGGAATTAAATCCTGCCAACATCTGATCAGCCAGTTTAGATGTGTACCAAAAAACCTCACATGCTATGCAAGTGAAGTGTGTATCCCAGAAAATGCACAGTTAGGTTGAGGAGACAGGGTAGGCAGAGGACAGAAGAGTGAATAACTTGACATTTCTAAGTCATAAAGTAATGTGGGATTTCAAAGGCATCGCAAATGCAAGTCATGCTGGAGAAGGCAGGAATAGAGCAAGGCCTTCCTAGGCACAGACAAGGGGAGTGAGGAGCCTCACCCAAGTTAAGGAGGTTAGCCAGCCTGGTTCTTGTGCTTCCCATGCTGCAGCCAGTGTGTTGGCCTCTCGAGGAATGTTCCCATCTATTCTCCATAGCACCTTCCCCAGCTCTGTGAAGTCCAGAAGGCAGGCTTGCTGTTGTAGACCTGGACCACTGGAAGGACAATTGCACACATGTTCTTAGACTATGTAGTAATTTCTCTAATAGGAATATAAGTGAATGTTTGAGAACATTCACATGGGAAACATTCATTTTAGCCAGTATCGTGGAGAGGCTCTGAAAGAAAGGACTGCTTAAGTAGAACTTCAGAAAAGGGCATTAAACAGCTTAAATATAGTACAAGAGTCCACCTACTCACTTGCACAAAAGTACAGGTTTATTTTCCAAGTTTAACTTTTGCTGACACAGGTAATGTAGTTTTCCCAATTACTTTTAGGTTTACCCTGATAATTTGTGAGCAAAGCAGTTTCATACCTACATAATCTTCCCTGTTCCCTGCTAGAAAGGCACCTTTGTGCCATCCTCTTCCCACAGGAATCAGCCGAGGATTTATTCCTCCTGGTCTTCCTGCAGCACCTCCTTTGGGTGTAATTCACTTTGTCTCTTACCAGTTGTGGTTCATCTTCTCTGGTCCATCCTGCCGGCTCTTCTTTGGTAGGATTGCCTTTTTAGATCTGTTTATAAAGTGTGTCTTAGGCCTTTTTATGTTGCTTTTAGAGGATATGAGAGACTGTAACTTACAAAGAACATAGAATTATTTCTTACAGTTCTGCGGGGGAAGGCCAAGGTCAAAGGATGAGGTTGGGTGAGGGCCTCCTTGCTGCATTAGAACTTGGCAGAAGGCATCACATGGTTTGGGAGCAAGAGATCAAACACATATCCTCAAGTCATTTTATAATCAGCTTTAATTGAGAGTAATAATTAATTAGTGAAGCCATGTGGAGCTTTCATGACCTCAACATTTCCATATTAGTCCCCACCTCCCAACACTGTTGCACTGGGGATTAAGTTCCCTACACATGCTTTTGGGAGACACATTTAAGCCACAACAAGACAAAACTGATGTTCAGAAAATGTGCTGGTAGTAAATGCACAATTCAACAAGTTTTAACAAAGGAATATATAGTGTGTAACTATCACCTCACTCAGGATTTGGAATAATTTTATCCAAAAGAAATATAATAGGAACCAACCACACATTTAAATGTAAGTTGAAATTTTCCAGTGGTCGTATTTAAGAAATACATTAAAAATATAAAATTGATGTTCATAATATATTTTAGGGCTGAGGATGGATCTCAGTGATAGAGCACACACAAAGACATACCAGTACTATCAAAAGGAATGATAGTGATATGTTTTATTTAACTTAATATAGCAAAATATCATTTGATATGCAATCAGTATAAAATATATAAATGAGGTATTTTACATCTTTTTCACATTAATTTGAGGGCTTGTATATTTTGCATTACAATCTTACATCATGTCATATTACAGATACTCAATTTTCACCAGGAGCGCTTGGTTTGTATTTAGATACTATAAAATTCACAGTTGAAAGGGTAGATTCAGATAGCAAAGATGTATAAAACATGCAAGTTTCTCATTATGACTTCTTTTGTGTGGTACTAAAGATTGAACCCAGCTCATGGCAAGGACTCTACCAATGAGCTATATCCTCAGCACTTTTAAAAATTTTATTTGGAAATGGGATCTGACTAAGCTACTTGGTGGGCCTTGAAATGTGATCCTTCTACCTTAACCTCTTTAGTATCTGTGATCGCTACTGTGTTCCTCCATGCATAACTTTATTTTAACTTTTAATTTCACTTAAATGCAATTTCATATAAATTAGGTGTTTTTAAAATCTAGTGTTTTGGTTGTATTGATCATATGGCAATGTTCAGAAAACACACATGCTTGGGAACCACCATATTGAAAAGAAGAGAGAGCATTTCTATCACTCTGATAGAGAAAGAAAATATGGTGTTGACACATGGTAGAGTACTGTTTTGCCATGAAGATAAACTGGAGTCTTTTGTGGGAAACTGGAGCACCTTGAGGTCACAGCTTATGTATCTGATGCAGTAAATGAACTGCATCAGATACATAAGCTTAAATATTGTTTGGTTTCTCTTACATAAGAAATCCAAAGTATAAATAAAGAGCAAAATAAAAGATAGGAAGTAGGGACTTAGCTCTGTCTCCAGCTTTTTTAAAAATCATCCCAATCTTACTACCATGCGGCATCAGCAGCCAATAATTTACCATTCATCTCTAGAGTGTTCTCCTTTCTACGTTGTCACATAAATGTAACCACATAGCACTTAGTCTTTTATTTGTAGCTTTTTTCACTCACCATATTGATTTATCCATGTTTGCTTTTAGACCCTTTTAATTGCTGAATAGAATCAAATTGTGTAGACATATTATACCACTCACCAGCTGGTAGAGGTTTGGGTTGTCCAGGTTAGAGTTCTTATGAATAAAGTTGTTAAGAATTCAAATATGAATGTTTGTATGGATACTCATTCTTATTTTGTGAAGACATATGTTCTTATTTCTCCCTGAAAAATATAGGAATGGGTTGAATTTTGTGTATTTAACTTTATAAGTTATGGCCACATATTACCCATAATGCCATTCTACATTCTCATCAACGGCATATGAAAGCTCCAGTTCTCTGCATCCTCACTGAATTCTTCTCATAGTCTTAGCAATTCTCCTAGGAGTACACTGCTGTTGATTGGGTTTCTAACTTGAATTTTCTTAATGACTAATAATGTTGAACATCTTTTACAGGTACTAATCTTGTGTATGTCTTTTTTTGGTGACATTTTCATTCAGACATTTTACTTCTACCTTTGTCAGGATATCTTTCATTTACTGACTTGTAAGAATTTCTTTAAATAGCCTTCTCTGAATATTTATCATATGTTTTACATATATTTTCTCCCCATCTTGGACATGGATTTTTCTGTACCTGGTTCTCATGCTAGTGTTATTATGTGTTGCTGCTGGGTGTGATCTTAGAGTGACCTCTAGGACAAAAGTCCACGGATGCATTTTGACTTCTAGCATCTTTGGGTCCATCAGTGTGCTCTCAACTGCGTCTTCTTTGCTCTCAAGGAACTGTGGACAATTTCAGCAGGCTTTTCTATCTTATGCAGAGGTGACAGGACTCCAAGCAGGTATCTTCAGCCAGCACTGCGGTCATCACTCAAGCATCCTGTTGGTTAGAGGCAAGGTTTCCAGAAGCTTGCAGCCTCTCTGGGCTGTGCCATAGGCACACCTTTCCAGGGCTTTCTGTAGAAGGTGTATTTGTAGTTTCTTTCGCATACATGGAGGACTGAGTTTGAAGAGACCTGTCACAATCTCAGTGGATAGCCAGTCTCTGAGACTGGTCTTCTCTTACTTCTACTTCTTGCCTTTTGGTCAAACTTTGGTCTCCATGCATAACATTCCAGTGCAATCAGTTTGTGTTCTTTCCTTTGCGTTTTCTCACAGAGCAATTTTGCCAACATTTCATTGTTCCAGGAATTGGTCAACTGGTGTTTAATGTAACCTTTCTAATCTTCTTAAAAAACCTTTCTTCCCCATCTTTCAGCTGCCAGGCTTTTATAATTACAGGCCATAGACTCTCCAACTAATAACTCCATTATAAATTATAAGCCTTGTTAGGAACTCAAAAACAAAGAATATCTCCAGTTACTGTGGCACATGCCTATATTTCCAGATAGATATTGATCACATGGCAATGTTCAGTAATCACATCTTCCTGGAACCACGAGGTGGGAGAGATGGGAGAATTGGAAATTTGAGACTAGTCTGGGCAACATAGCAAGACTCAATTTAAAAAACAAAGAAATAAAGCCAACAACAGCAAAGGAAAGAACATAATACACTTTCTTGTTCATTCCCCCTGAGTGGCAGGTCTAAGAAACAGTTGGAGTTATCTCTTAATTTTGCAAAATATTATTCTACTGTAGTTGACTTCCATAGGAGGAAAAAGAATAAAAGGTCAGTTCCTGCAAAGACAGGAATATCACTAATGATTCAAAGGCAGGAAAGCCCAGAGCATATTTGGAAAAATTAGTAAGGATCACTATCCTATCACATGCTGCTGATAGGATCTACCATTTGGCACAACTTGGTACTATGTGTCAGCTCTGGCTTAAGAATTTTTCTCCTATTATCATTTTTATAGCTATAACAGTATTCGTATGTGACTTTCCTGAGTCAAAAAGCTGTCAGCATCGCCTAGGGGTAAACTCGGAGTCAGTCTGATTGTAAAGTGTATATTCTTTTTATGTTGAAAACATTGTAACACAGCATGCTTTAACAAAACAGGTGTTAAAATTAATGTTTAACTCTAAACATATTTTGTAAATTCTACCTGCATTCTTTTAAGTATCTAAACAACATATTAACAGATCAATATATTCTACACACAATTCAGACATTTAAACATCAGTAATCTATTAATATAGCTATTATTTGGCTGCCATCAAGCAATCAACTAATAACAAGTGCTGGAGGGGTTCTAGGGAGAAGGAACTCTTATTTGCTGTTGGGAGTGTAGACCACCGGCGCAGCCACTGCGGTGATCAGTGTGGCGATTCCTAAAAAGACTAGCGTTAGAGGTCCCATTCGACCCAGCTAGTCACCTTCTAAGAATTGAAAACATCATGCCATGGTGATATGCGTAAATCTATGTTTATAGTCGTGCAATTTGTCATAACTAAATCTTGGAAACAACCCAAATGGTCATTAACCAAGGAACAGATTTTTAAAAGATGTATTTTTATACAGTGGAGTACTACTCAGCTCTAAAAGGGGATAAATTTGACACTTTCATAGATAAATGGATATAGCGAGATCATGCTCATAAGTGAAATAAATCAATCTCATATGTGTAAAAATCATATTGTCTCCCTAGTATAAGAAGCTGAAAGAGTAATTAAGAGCCAAAATGTATAATAGATATTGGGAAATGGGGGAAAAACTGTCCAAAAGGAAAGAGAAACTGGGATGGGAGAAAGGAGAAAAGAGGGAAGGGAAAAGTAAAGATAAATACATACACAAGATAGTTAAGATAGCTGCAGCACTAGTTTCTATTATTTCATGGAAAAGAAAGCTTTATGCTTATATCATTTAATTAATTTTTCTTGCCTACGTCTTGTAATCTGAGCAACTACTTTGAAAATAAGAATAAGCAATGTTACTAACCATTGTTACTCTCTAGCTTGTTTTGAAATTTTATATCACTGTTTTCAGTATCTTTGCTCATTAAAATAAAAAAATATAGCCATTACTACAAAACAAACTTAGCACTCTTAGGTCATCTTTAAGCTCACTTTAGAAGACTCAATTATTAACAATTTTTACACTGTATTTTGAAACACTGCCCACTATTTATTTATGTTAAAACAAATGTTTTGTTTGAAAATGAATGTGCATAAATTAGTTTAACTGACAGAAGACTTTATTCCATCCATTTGTTAAAAATCCCACTTGGACTACATTTAAGACTATTTCTCAGTGATCTGTTCCATTATCAGTACCAAATTCTTTTTCAAATTATCAAAATTATTTTTCAAAGACAGGGATAATGAAATTCTAGTCCATACATCTGTGTGTGTGTGTGTGTGTGTGTGTGTGTGTGTGTGTGGCCAGCTCAGCCCACGGGGGGACGGGGTTGGCTGGCATGTGGTGCTGGGGGATTGAACTGAGGTCCCTGTGCTTTGCTAAGCTTGT